>VZUA01026915.1:28630-34940 GCA_013401035.1 Horornis vulcanius | reverse complement strand
ACCACACTCAGCAACAATTTTTTTTGCTGTAGGGCAAAATGTGACAGTAGTTGCTGAGAAAAAAAATAAAATTAAAAATGAATTATGACTGTTCCCCNAAAAAAAAAAATCCATTGCACTTTCAGAACTCTTAACTTTGCGCCAAAATGTAACTACATTTACAGAAGGGCCAATTTTATTAGTTTTTAAAAATTTATTTATTTATTCCATCCATCCTTGCAATCTCTTGAGGCAGTTGTATAATTTGGTCTAACCTAAACCAGCACTCAGTTCATCTTTCTAATGTGGTTTCTATTCATTGAGCAGTGACATCATGGCCCTTCCATCCTTTTTTGTTGTTGTTGTTTTTAATAAAATGGTGCACAAAGTGACTCTTGATGCCATGGAAAAGAAACCAATCCCCATAAATAACTTTTCATTAGGGCAAATAAAGTGCGGTGAATAAACACATACGGTGGAACATGGCAACATATTACAGAAAAGAAATGTGTGTGGGAAAAACACGTGTCTGCTTCAAGGAAAAGTACATGGATTTCTTCAGAGCATGGTTTCATGGCATAAATGAAAAGAAAATACATAATATATAGGTTGTGAGTTAAAAAATCTGTTACAGTAGCAAATATTTAGACTGAAACTCTGAATTTCAGGATATTGAATTTTTATTACATATGAACTTAGTTTAATATTTAACCCGTCTTTTTAACTAAACATCTAGACCCAGTATGCAAAAAGGAAAAGTTTTCAAGGCTTACTCTTTGTAGAGCCTTCAAAAAGTTTTAAAATTGACTGTTCAATGTGTTGGAGAGCCTCAAAAATCTGAATAAATAAAAGAATTTTGAAAACAAGTTGACATGCTAAAATTAGATATCTAAGTCCTCACTGTTTGTTCTGAACGTTCAGTGTTTAAATATATATGAGTTATGCATAAAAGTAAAACATTTTCCATGTTTTTTTAAATATAAGGGACAGTACCTTGTGGAATCTGTTGAAAGCGTTAATATTTGTAAGCTTTGATGATAATTCTTTTTCTGGAAAGTTCCACATTTGCAAGAGTTCACTGCAACAAGTTAGTAATAATAATAAAATGCTTCTCCCATACTTAAAATAGAATGTTTTGGCATTTTTCTCGCATGACTGGTGTGTTTTGTAACTAAGATTGAGAAAAATGGTGTGTCCTTCTCGAAAATTAAATCCCACTTCTCTGCTGTGGTAGCTCTCTAGGTGGTTTTATAGAATCATGGAGTAGTTTGGGTTAGAAAGGACTTTAAAGATAATTTCATTCCACCTCCTGCCATGGGCAAGGACACCTTCCACTATCCCAAGTTGCTCCAAGCTCTGTCCAGCCTGGCCTTGGACACTTCCAGGGATCCAGGGGCAACCACAGCTTCTCTGGGCACCCTGTGTAATGTTTCACCACCTTCATGATAAAAAATAAAAAAAAAATAAAACATTCTTTCTTACAGCTAGTCTTTCAAGCCTGTGTCTGTTCCTTCTCCAGCCTTACTTCTCCATAACCATCATGGTGGTACAGAAGTCCTGCAAGCTCTTGATGATTTAAATGGCTGAGATCTAGGCAAGTACTGGATGGAGAGCTACCTCTGGAAGGTGGCAAAAAAGAAGAATTAATGTGAGTCTGGAGGAGCAAAAATGTGCTGGAGAAAATATAAACACAAAAAATGCACTAACTAGACAGTGTCTTTTCCCAGCATGCTTCTGGGAAATGCACATGAACAGGTTTAGATGACTTTTTGTTGTTATTAGTTTATTTTCAGGTCATTTATTTAAGTGTCATAAAGAACATTAGCTGGTGGTTAGGGACTCCAATATCCATTATATCATTCCAATCATGTGGACAAGTTTATACTACACATGATTTACAACGGTCTTTCCGCCGTAGAAATTGTTCTCCTCAGGTACAAGGTTTTATTCGTTGTTGTATTTAGCAAAATCCAAGTGGCTGAGCACAGAGGCGTCTTCCAATCAAAGTCCAGAAATTAATGCCTTTCCATGAACACCATGGATTGCAGCAAGAGCTGTTTATGGCTCTCTGCCTACATCTTTTATCATGTCTCCACTGTTGTTAGTAAAATATACAGAACTACTTTATGCCAAAACAATGGAAGTTAATGCAGATAACTTGTTCCAAAGTTAGCCATCAAATAAATCTCTCTCTCTCCCTCTTTTTTTTAAAAAAACTGTTAAGTGAAATGGTGTTCTAAAACTTTTAAAAATTGTCAAGATGATGAATACTGTGTGTGTAATACAAGTAAATACTATGGAATTGATTGCACACACATGTCTTAAATAAAAGATATTAAAGAGTATATTCCAGAGAGAAATTGGTGGAGTTTTATCTAATATTATTAGGAATTCTGCAATGACAGATCAGATTTATAATGGTTGAAAACTAAGGAGGAAACCTGTTCAGAAACAGAAATGGTGCAGTGAGTGGCTGGCTGGCCAGGAGATTAAAGACAGGCAGGGGGATAGAGCCTACTCAGGTAGCCTGACCTCTCACACCTCAAGCAATTTGTCTTAACAGCAGTTATTTTTAAAAAATATCTTAGTTAAATTTGGGTTGGTAAATCAGTCCTTTCAATACAGTCAGAACTTGGTAGTTTAGGCAAATTCCCTTGACCTGTTCCTCCTTCAGCTTTTCCTATGTATAAATATTTAAATGTACATCCTGACAGGGCTGTGTCTGTGCTTCAGAGGAGCCACCAGCAGCCAGTTTTAGGTCTGTGACCAAAGGCTGAGGGAATTGAGATTGTGCAGCCTGGAGAAGAGAAGGCTCTGTGGAGACCTCAGAACCCTTTCCAGTACCTAAAGGGCCCCCAGGAGAGCTGGAGAGGGACTTTGGACAAGGGCTCCAGGGACAGGACACAGGGAATGGCTTCACACAGACAGAGGGCAGGGATGGATGAGATATTGGGAAGGAATTGTTCCCTGTGAGGGTGGGCAGGCCTGGCACAGGGTGCCCAGAGAAGCTGTGACTGCCCCTGGATCCCTGGAAGTGCCCAAGGCCAAGCTGGACAGGGCTTGGAGCTGCCTGGGATCGTGGAAGGTGTCCTTCTTCATGGCAAGGGGTTGGAATGAGATTGTTTTTCAGGTTCCTTCCCAACTCTTGATTGTAGGAGTATGTGTATGGAATTCAGCCATGCCAAATTTGTACTTCTAAACTCAGAGAATCTGAGGCTGGCTAAGGTGGTGAGATGGGAATGGTTTGATTCAGGCTCATCCAGGAATCTGACATGTTTGTAACACAGGTAACGGATTTGGATGAGGATTTTTAATGTGACTGAACCTTTTCTGGTTGTATCTCCAGAGCAGCTCCAAAAAGTGATGGTGAGCAGTAGGAAGAAAGGCAGATCTCAAAGCTGGTTTAGACAGTGGCTTGAAAATGCAGCTTATTGTAGATAAAACAAAAATTATATGCCAAAGAACAGCGAGCCAAATCAAAGAATACACATTACGTGGAGTAGTTACGCAGCGTACTGACTTGGGAAAGGAGATTTAGGGGTTTGAAGGAAAATCCTCAAAGCGATTAGTCAAGAGCACAAGTGCAGTAAAGCTCACATAGTCTGTGTGTGTTTGTATTTCAGTAGTGATTTTGAAGAAAAAGGATCTGTTTACATTTAAAGAGTGAGGTGCAGAGTGAGGTGAATGATCCTCATTTTCAGGAATATTTGTTTTGACAGAGAGGGAAGGGAGTGGTTTGTTCTCAGCCCAGGAAGGTGCTGTGATGGAGTAAAACTATGAAGAACTGTGGAGGATGTTGATAAAGTGGAGCAAGTGTAGGTTTTAGTAAATGGTTTAATGAACAAGCTACAGTCTGTAAACATTTAGAAATTAGAAGGAAATGAAAAATTTAAATGTCTCTACTTATCTGAGAGAGCCATAATCACACTGAAAGGCATATGAGTAAATAATATGTGGGTAAATTAACTTGAGGTACAGGCAGCTCTTTAGACTGAGGAACCTGTGGTGGCCATGCTTGGAGTCCTACCCATGTTAATTTAGAAAGGTCATGGCTGAATGAAGGAGCTTCACTCAAGTGTTTCCTGGGGAAGGTCCATAATTCTTCACTGCTTCAATTCAAATAGTAGAACTGGATCTGCTGAAAATGTTAAATTTCATGTATTACAAAATATGAGTTCTGTTGCCTCCATGTAGCTGTGCAAATGCATCCTGCTATTGGGAAGGGGTTTCTGCAGCATGGACATCAGGTGGAAGAGCCAGTGGTGTTTGATACCGTCTGTGGCACCTCAGGAAGGTCCTGAGTAGCCCTGCCTGAGTTTCCTCATCTCAGTGTTCACTACTCACACCCATGAAATACCACGGTGGTTTTATCCTGTGAATGGATGTACAGCTCAATCCTGTCTCCCAGGCAGGGGGTTTTCTTTGTAAATTGTAATTATTGTTTTCAGTTGATCACTACAGAAATTTCAGAGTTAATAAAGTTGGAAAAGACCCCTGAGATGATCAAACTCAGCCTTTGACCAATCACCACCTTGTCCACCAGACCATGGCCTGAAGTATCATGTCCAGTCATTTACTGAGCACCTTCGGGGACGGTGACTTCACCACTTCCTTGAGCAGTGCATTCTAATGGTTAACAATCCTTTCCATGAAGAAATTCTTCCTGATGTCCAACCTGAACCTCCCCTGGCACAGCTTGAGGCCGTGTCCTCTTGTCCTGTTGCTGTTCCTTGGGAGATGTCGATCCCCACCCAGCTCCATCCTCCTTTCAGATAGCTGTGAAGAACAAGAAGGCCTCTACAGCTAGGAGAAAGGATTGCTACCAATCTTAGAAGTGCTTCTGGCAAAAATTCCAAGACTTTTGGAGAGTTGCTCTCTGGCAGAGCTGCCCTCTTTCTTCCAGAGGTGTTTGCAGTATTTTATTTTAGCAGGTAAATAGTTTTATTCTCCCTGTTGATGCATGTGTCATTAGGGAATGCATTGTTTTATTTCACAGGTGCCATATTCAGTAAAATAAAATGTGTCTTCCTGAATTCATGTTGTCATTTAGATGGATATAAAATATCAGCCATATTTCACCTTCTAATTTGCTATTACTTAATTAGTTGTCAGGTGAAACTTTAAGCCAGCATAAACACAATACAGATTTTTTTCTGGTTGTTGTTCTCTTTCTTCCCAGGTTCATGCCAGAGCATAAACTTGCCCGTTTGGAAAAGGTAATTGGTGTTAAAAGGAATGGAGATGCTTATCAGCCAGAGGGGCTGCCTGGCCAGCAGGAGAGCAGAGCTGTAATGAAAACCAGTGATGCACATCCTGAGTCTGGACTTTGTGAGCCCCAGCCTGGACTCTGCACCACACAGCACGAGGGGCTGCCCTCCACACCAGCAGCCCCAGTCCAGGCTGAAGCACCAGAAAGTACAAATCCTTGTCAAGGGGAAGATAAGCAACGTCTGACTTTTAACCTCTCTAATATCTTGAGTGGACTGGACTATCAGCAAAGACCTCTGCACATTGCCTGGCCTCACAGGTGGTAAGTGAACAAACCCAAATGCTGTGTCTTCAAAAGATTTATGGGTTTGGTTGATCCTTTCTCTGTGACTTCTGCCCAGTATAAAATAATTTGCTAAACACTGCACACACACGTGGAGGAAAGACCCATCACGAACATCTGATTATTGGGAATAATTTGTTGAATATGCACGTTCAGTAACGCTAACCAGACATTCAAACAGCTCTGTCAGTGATTCCTCTCTTTTCTCCCAAGAAAAGGTATCCCTGCTACTGCAACACAAAGCATTATTCTGGTAACTCTCTTTTCCTATCAAGCAAACCACAGATGACAATTAATATCGAATGTTATTTAAATTATCTTAATTACTTTAATGCAAGTGAATAAATGTCAAGATACATGGTGACACAGGACAGCTGATGTTAACCCACTGTCTGCAGTTTAGAAACACCCTTTCAGTGTTACATAAATAGAAAGCCTGTTTGAGTGTATTAACAGGGAAACAGTATTTTTCCAACTGCTGAACACAAATACCTGATCTCTGAATCTTCTCAGAAGGGACGAAAATCTACCATGCCACATAATCGCTAAAAACATATAAACTTTAGCCTGACTCCTACATAAATTAGGATTTAAAGAGGTAAAATGTCCTGATAATCTTCCGGTATTGGGCACGAACATTTTAATCTAGTTTTTATTCCTCGCAGTTTGTTTAATCTGCATGTGGCCTGATTAGAGTTCACTTCATCCACAGATTATAGTCTGTTTATTGCAGAGATGCTGGGTCGATCAGTAGGTCAGATTTTCCGAGAGCAACTGTTT
>VZUA01026915.1:23630-26130 GCA_013401035.1 Horornis vulcanius | reverse complement strand
CTTTGTGAAGCCATGCTGTTGTTAGAGAAAGCCCCTCTAACTGAAGTGATGGTGACCTCATCGTGCTGGGGCACAGCAGGGGCAGCCAGCACCCTGAGATATGGCATTAGCCCTAACTCTTCTTCCACTGCCTGCTTGGAACCACATCCAAATCCAAGGTGCCATTCTCTAGCAGACATGTTTTCCCTTTGAAGTGGTGTTAGAATGTCTCTGCATGAGAAGAGGTGCTCTGGTGCACCCCTGCCCCTCCTCTCTGTCCCCTTTGAGCCTGAGCCTGACAAGGATTGCAGTGTGCCACCTCTGCCCACAGCAGATTAATAACTGACAGTATTTTAGCAGAGTCACAAGGTTCTCCACAGAGTAATTTGTTTTCTCTTTCCTCACCAGGCTTTAATGTTTTCTTATAAACATCTCTAGCAAGGCCCTGCTAACAGGAATGACTTATGGCCAAGGTTGTGGATGAAAGGCGAGGAAGCCAAGGAATTACTCTTCCCGTTGTGTAAATGGGCTTTGATGCAAACAGAGAGCAAAATTCCTGGTGATCGATGGACAAGCTTCCAACATTTGATCAGAACTTTGTGGTGTCCCACAGGTTTCCACTGCAGTGTGATAAAATGTCTGTTTAGAATCATAGAATATTTTAGGTTGAAAAATATTTCTAAGGTCATTGATTTCAACCATAAATCATCGTGTCCAGCTATACTGGACACATTGGAGCAAGTCCAGAGGAGACCATAAGGGTGCTTAGGGGGATTGAACATGCCTACTATGAGGAAGGGCTGAGAGAATTGGGGTTGTTCAGCCTGAAGAAGAGAAGGCTTCAGGAAGACCTTAGATTCCTTCCAGTACCCAGCAGGGCTCCTGGGGAGCTGGAGAGGGGCTTTGGGCAAGAGCACAGAGTTACAGGAAAAGAGGGAATGGCTTCCCATTGCCAGAGGGCAGGGATAGATGGGATATTGGGGAGAAATTTTTCCCTGTGAGGGTGGGCAGGCCCTGGCAGAGGTTGCCCAGAGAAGCTGTGGCTGCCCCTGGATCTGTGGAATTATCCACAGCCAGATTGAATGGGGCTTGGAGCACCCTGGCATAGTGGAAGGTGACCCTGCTCATGGCAGGGGGCTTGGAACAAGATGGTTTTTAATGCCCCTTCCAACCCAAACCATTCCCTGATTCTCTGATATTTGATAAAGGATGAGTGTATTAGGAAGATGACAGTTACCAGTATGACATAATCCTTTTCTCTCCCCCAAAACCCCACCAGCATTTATCCATTCATTATTCCCTCTCATTCACCCAAGCCTTATGCTTTTTCTTTTTCCCTGTGTGTTCTGTATCATCTAAGCAGTTAAAGATTTGATAAGAGAAAGTTGTCAGAAATCAATTCTTCTTCCCCTAATTGCATGGGTGTGATAAAAGATCACACGGGGAATCTGCAAGAATTTACACACGCATACAAACAAATAGCTGCTGTCAATTCACATGGAAGATCAGATAATGCCATTATCTCATGTCAAACCTACCAGTGTGTGACAAGAGCGTGGGGAAGGATAGGGGCAGGAGATACAGGAGCAGGAGGAACAGTGGTGGAAGTCATGATGAGTAAATTCAGAAGGGAAAAAAAAACCCAAATCTAGATTGCAAAACTTATCTGAAGATTTCTGGTCTAAGGGAAACTGGTGTGTTCAGAGATAGTTCTGTGTCCAGTTATCTGGTTTTAGTGTAGAGTATAATGAAGAAATGAATGCATGGAGGACAGGCTGTGCTGTACCAACATGGGGCTGCCCTGGTCCCCTTCACTCAGGAGCAAGTGCTTGGAAAGGGCTTGCCCCAGATGGGGACAAGAAGCAAATGTTGTGCCTTATGTGACGAGGCAGCTCTTCATGTGAGCTGACCACAAGTCCTTTGCAAGTGGTGAGGGAGAGAAGCCTGAAGAGAGATTTTTAATAGTATTTTGTATTTATTTTGTACATATATAATATACATTTTATAGTAGATTATATATAATGTGTGTGTGTATATATAAAGCCAAGTATTGAACCTGTTCCTCTTGGCAGCACAATGCAAGAATTCTGTAGTCACTGAACTCTCAATTGAAAACTATTTCCTGTGGACACACTTGAGAATACAGAAACTCATATTTTCCTCATGCTGTTGAATATTTTGGACCAAAGCTTATTCCATCAAGATGCAGGTGTGGCAAGACAGCAAAACAGGAAAGAAATCCATCTAGAAATCACATTTGAGTACCCAGAAATGCCATTAGGCTCAACAGGCATCGTCAACATTGCGAACAGCCTGCAGAGAACAAGTAGATGTGGTGAATAAATTCAAGACATTCATGTAGAAGTTGACACTTTTTCCTCTTGCACATGTGAAAATAGTCTAACTTCACATTCATGCAAGCTGGGGTTAAGTTTGAGAGCAGGTACTACTCTTTTAAAAGAGTCACGAAATGATTTAGGTTGGAAAAGACCTCTTGAGCATCATCGAGTCCAGCCATTCC
>VZUA01026915.1:6583-13500 GCA_013401035.1 Horornis vulcanius | reverse complement strand
TCTCTGCTTTTTTTTTTTTTTTTTTTTTTTTTTTGTAAAATTGTTAAATTTTTTTTTCCTCTTGTAGTCTCAAGATAGAGAATGTATATTAAAGTCATTTGATTTAGGGAAGTCTTCTGTCCTCTGTGAAAATAATTACTGGAATGTATTACATTTCATGTATTGAATAGGCTTGTAACATGAGTCCTCTTCTTTGAGAAGAATATTATTCTCCTCAAGTATTTACTGAATGTCACTCTCACCATATTTCTGTAAGTGAAAGCACTTTTAAGACCATATCTTGCAGATGGGGGAACCTGGGCAGAGCTTTCTTGTGGGAAATCAGTGTCAGGAAAAGAACAGAATTCTGCAATTCTCTGTTTTGAAGTCCAGGTGTATCTTTTGTGGCCACACTTCTATTTTCTAACATTATTTGATTATAATAAACCTGTATTCAGATTTTTCTGAGCTCAAGATTTAATGTGAAATACCAAAGTGTAATACAGTGCATACTATAATGGAGGGGAAAAAATCCCTAATACTGATCTTTAGTTTAGGTTTGAATGAAGTGGAACTTTGGCTTTAGTTCTGTAGCGTGTCTGCAGGTCTTCTATTTACCCTGTATTTATCCTTTTGCACCCTGTGTTTGGATATGCCTTACTTTTTTAGTTTTCACCAGGAATATCTTTTTATATGTTTTTGTTTTTTTTTTCTCTTGTGTTTTTCTTACTCCCTGAATTGCTTTTTCCAGTACCTCTGCCTTGTTTGATGCAAGACTTGCTCCTCATGCCTTCACTTTCCCAAAACAAAAGGATCAGTGTCATCCATGTCAAGGTCTGTGTCTTGGAAACCTCATTTTCTTTATTTTTAATAATTGACTCTGTGCTCCTGGACTTACCCAGCCCCTCACACTGTGCTCTGCTCCAGCCATGCCTTTTCCTGGCTGATGTCCCCTGTCCCCTTCTTTTCTCCCAGGATGTCTTTTGGCTCACCAGTCCTTGATCTCCACGACTGCTGCCCAGCCCCATCAGTAATGAACGATTCTTCAGTGGCCTATTTTAACTGCTATTTTCTAGCAATCATTTTAGCCAGGCAGAACCTCTTGCTATATGTCCTAACAAATTTTTAAAAATATAAAATTAAAGTGCTGCTTCAACATCTGGAGGATTTTGTGCCATTTTCCACCTTAGCCCATCTGACGTGAAGGTGATTTTTGGGGCTGGGGAGGCAGAAGGAGCTGCAGCCAGTGAGAGCTCCTTGGATTTAAGGCACTGTAGAAAGTGAAGTATTACTACATGCCTGCACAATTTGGGGTTCTCTCCCACTGAAAATCTCCCATGCTAAATGTCCTAAGATTAAGATTACTTTTAGCTGGGTTTAATTGTAAGTCTTTTAAAATTGTGGCACCTTAATGGTGGGACTCGATGGTCTTCAAATTCCAGTTCAAATGATTCTGTCATTCACAGAGATGTCACCACAGGGCTGTGGCTTTCACAAGCATTACGTGGCATTTATGGAGTATTTTCTCAAATATTAAGATTTTTCCCCTGGTTTTGCTTTTTTTTTAACTGATAAATGCATTAACCCCAGCTTTTAATATATTTTTTACTAGACTGCATTTATTTTCCCCCTTTGAGCAAATCCTTCTGCTTTTCCACAACTCTTCCACTTTCTAATTGCATTGCTAGATGTGCTTTCCTCCAAATCCTAAATAACTGTGATTATCACCATGTAGGATAAGTTTACATATACTTAAAAAATTAAAACTAAAGTCAGAGAAGACCATATGGGTCTCTTACTGAATTTCACCCAAATTCAAGAGATGAATATTCATTGAATAATGTAAATTNCTTCTTGCTTTTCACATGCCCTCTCTCCTGCTGAGTGAGTTGAAACTGGTCTGTGTGCTCCAAAATTGAGAGGGGAGGCACAGGAGGCCCCTGGGCACATCTGCACAGAGGCAGTGCTGGAGCAGATGCCTGTCCCTGAGGACACTGGGCAAGGTGAGCATGTCGTGCCTCATCCCTCAGGAGCCAGTGTCCTCTGCAGGGGTGAAACTTGGCAGGCAAGGTACAAGGACAATTCAGAAAAGCAGGTGATAAAATGTAATTTCAGGTCCCATGCAGGCAAGAAAAGACAAAAAAGAGAGACTGAGGAGACTGAATTATTTGCTAGTTTGGAATGCTTAATTTTTCATCTTCTCTAGAGCATTTGCATAATCTTTTATTTTTCTTCCTTTTTTTTTTTTTTAAATTATGTGTTTCCCATCACTGGTCAGGGATGTTGGTGAGAATAACTCCAGTTTAGGTGGTCTCCCTGTACTCTGCTTCCAGTCCCAGCAATGGGTGAGGCTCGAGGGCTCAGGCTGAATTTCCAAAATCCCTGAAGAGCAGAAGGGTATTTTGGAGAATGTTGCCATTGATTGTATAGAGGAGCATCATCATAGTGCTATGAGGTTGCTTTTTAAAATCACTTTAGGCTGAAAAGTGGGATGTCAAGTCATCAATTAATCTTGACAGCATCCTTCTGGGGTGAAAAAATAATACTGTCACACCCATTTTATGAGCAGAAAA
Organism: Horornis vulcanius; assembly: GCA_013401035.1. Classification (NCBI taxonomy): domain Eukaryota; kingdom Metazoa; phylum Chordata; class Aves; order Passeriformes; family Scotocercidae; genus Horornis; species Horornis vulcanius. The sequence goes on along the minus strand of VZUA01026915.1, from coordinate 10,948 downwards.
TCTAAGGCAGAGATAATAATGGAGGCTCACTAGTGGTGCTGCTGCTCCCACCACACTCCCATTCCCTGTTCAAGGACACTTCTCAAAGTTTTATATCAGATTACAAAGGGAAATTACTAAATCAAGATGAATCCTGGGCCACATCCCCCTACCCACATCACTAAACTCCAGCCAGTTCCTAAGACAGACTTCAGATGTCTCTCTTAAATTGTGGGTTAGAGTCAATAATAAAAAATCCTGGATAAAAATGAGAGCTGTGTAGTATTTGAATGTGGAAGTTGAATGTCTCCAAGGCAGGGCTGTCAAATCTGAGGGTAGTAGTGGTGTCTGTGCCTGTTTTGTGGCATTACATCTGTAGTTTGGTCATTCTGATGTTTTCATGTTGTTAGGATGAAATTTAGAGCCTCTTCAGACCATGCCCAGATCTTTTTTTTCCTTTACCAGATGCATATCAAATCAAGTGTAAATACAAAAGCATTTCAAATACCTCAACTAAACAACAAAGCCAGACCCTGGAGTCACATTAGCTTGATTTTTCCCCAAACATAATATCTTAAAAGAAAAGTTTGCATTTTAATATCAGGCTTTTATACTGTTTTTGCAGTTCTTCTTCAGGAAATGGAGTATATATAATTAATACTGTTTAATAAAGCTCAAAAATGCAACAGATGCAGCCAAAAGTGCACATCATTTTGAGCAGATCTTTACAGAACAGACATTCCATATTGTGTTCATCTTTTTCCACGATCACTGCTATGGCAATCTGGTGTGTTTAGCAGTTGTTGCTGAGTAAGGCAGACTGGATTGTATATGATTTTCTCCATGTCAGCCAAGAAACAGAGCTCTCTCCTTTTTGATGCAGCAAAGAGGTGGTCTTGTACTATTTATTTCTTTCTACCAGGAGCAGCTAATACCTTCAGTATCCTGCAAGAATAATAATACACTGCAGTCTGTAGGTGCACAGGCCAGGAGGTTTCTGGAGGTCTTAACTGAAAATAAAATGCTTGTGGTGTGGAGAAGTCACAGGAACTGATAAAATCGCTTAAGATGAGCTCCCAAATAGAAAAGCTACAAGATTCACAAAATGTGTCATTAAAATCTGGGAGTGTCACCTAAAAGGGAAAAGTTTTATACTGGGGGGGATGAAGGAGGTTCACCTACAGCAGAAAACCGCAAGAGAGGCTCCAGTGCAGAGGAAACGTTTCCCCTTTCAGCATTCCTTCTGGGTGCCAAATTTTCCTTCTGTTCTTCCCCACCTATTAAACAAAGCTGCAACTTCCAATTCCTATCAGTTTTCCTAAATATGTGCAGCTTATGTGGCTTCGCCGAGCTGTAAGGCTCCGTGTTCTCCTGCCAGCTCCTTGACAATGTGGCTCCAACAGCATCCTCCACTTTTGGCTGCCTCTGGGACCCCTGGTCTCTTCTGGAAAGCGAGAGGGAAAGCATATCCTTTGCTGGAAGGACTTTTTGTGACTGAGAAGCTGATAGCGGGGCTGTGAAGAGCTTGGAAAGATCCCTGTCAGCGTCGTGGCTGTCGAGTCTGCCGGCTCCGAGCGCGGGGACGCGCCGGTCCGCCGGGATGAGCTGAGCCAGGGTGGGCTGGTGGCATCACTCACAAAGCACCCACAGAAGCCTGTCCAGGGGAAACTGAGGCTCAGGGGAAATTCTGTCATGAATTACACCAGCTCCCAGCATCGCAGAGGTTTTCCTTGCAAGCATTCATAATGGGAATGTTCTCTTCCAGCCAAATCGGAATCCATGCGATCCCGTGTTGGCTCTTTGAGCTGGGCATTTGGAGGGAGCTCAATACTGGCAAAAGTTTCTGCACAGAAGTTACCTACCAGAAACAGGTGGCTCTTTTAAGCGTGAGGATGCAGCAAAATAATAGTCAAAGACCTAGGATTTTTACAACTGGGAGAATTCCACCCTCCAAACCAGTGCTTGCATCCACTTGGGTTACTGGAATTGCTGTGGAAACTCCTGGTTCACAGATGTGAAACAAATTACGAGGCTTATGCAGTTGCATTCCTCCTTATTATTGGGAACAAAACAAATTGGAGGGATGGAGGAATTCTTAAAGGGAATATTGTCTGGCTTTATTTTAAGAAAATGTGTCTAATTCTGAAAACTCCACAATTCCTGGAGGTTTCTCAGCCTAGGGAAGTCACATTAATTATAAGATTAATTTATTTTAGTTCCCTAAACCAAAAATATTGACTGAATGAGAAATTAACACGTGTAGAGCTGCAGATGTCATTTGGCTTCAGATTTCCTGAATGATATAATTATTAATCTTTCATATAGTAGTGTGAGAGACCTACAGATTTCATTCTGCAAAATTACTCTGTGAAGAAAGACACCGGGACAGCTGAGATATAGACTTAATACAGGAAGAAAAATGGTGGAATTTTCTAAATAATAAATAAATCCGAAATATTTTAAAGGCATATGGTGCACATCTGTTGAAATACAATAATTTAAAGCAGAGTAATTAAATGCAAGATGTAATATTCACCTTAGAGTGAGGAAATTATCTCATTCCACTTTTAATATAACTTAAGGAATTTGGGAATTTTAAATCATTTGTGATACCTTTTGAACTTTTCATCTTGTGCTAGAAAAAGAAGATAGATTGGAAAATTGGGGAATTAATTTATTTTTAGATAGCCTAACTTGCATTTCATGTCATTGAATGTCATACCCATACAAATCTTTAATATTATCTTCAACTGAAACTATAAATAAGTTTCTTATATTTTGTTTTAATTTCCAGTTAACACCTTAAAATCTAAAGGAAGAAAATGCCTTGTGGTAGTTTATTCCTTTTTTTTACCTAAGGCCCTGAATGGATCATAAGCTTTTAATGAGTATAGCATGGATTCCTAAAATCCCATTTTGAGAAATCCTGTAGGTTTAGGAGAAGCATTTTTTTAGCCTGTTTCTCCCCCCCGCCCCAAAAAAAAAAAAAAAAAAAGAGTTATAATGGAAGTTATATACGTATTTTTTGGACAGGGAAAAAAAACAAATCCAAAACTTTTTTTTTCTACGCATTTTTTTAACTGATTTTGCCTTCAGGTAGGTGTTCAGTCCTTCTCCACTTTTAAATTTGATAATTTGAAGAGTAAATGGATTGTTTGAGGACAGAGAAGAGAGAGAGAAGAATCTGATGAAACTGAGTTTTCACCCCAAGTGCTGCATTGAGGAAAATGTTCAGCCATGGAGGAGAAGCAAAGAGGAAAATCATTTGAGTAATTTTACTCCCCAAAAGTAGAGTTTTAGAGGAATAGCATTCTGATATATATATAAAAAAACCCCTCCCATAATTTCACAACTAAATGTAAACAATAAATTGAGATAAATTCTGTTTGTTTTAAGGGAACACGACAAAGATCCTGAAACTTTCTTTAAAGTCCTGATGAAGCTGAAAGAGCAAGATTTGCCTTTCCATGTGTCCGTCCTCGGAGAAACTTTCAGTGAAATTCCAGGTACCTTTCCTTTTTTTCTTTACTTTAAAGTTACCATAAAATAGATACATCCAGAAGTAATTCTCATTTATGTATTTTTTTTTTATCTTAAAGAATGTGCTTAAAAATTTCCTAGTTGTGAAACTAAATAATATCGATACATCATAAAATTTAAATTATTGAAGACAGTAAGCATTTTTTATTTCACTTGGCAGAGCAAGACCTTATTTATGACTTGTGGTTCAGTAACACTGCCGTATTTATTTAAATAGAGAGATAGGTGTGGGTGATTGGATGGTTCAGATAGGAAGCAAAATCTTTCAGGTCAAGGTCACTCATCTGAAATCCAGACTGGGATTTTAGCAGGTGAAAACACTTAGTTCCCTCTCAAATATGAGGTTAAGGACTGCTGTGGAGAGCTTCTGGTTTGTATCTGGCATGAAAGTGGTCATTAATCTTTAATATTTTTATACCAGTCTTTTGGACAGTCCTTCTGTTTCTGGGCTTCTGCAGAACCAGAACTCAGTGAACAGTTTCACCTGTCTGGAAAATAAATAGATTTTATTCAGGCACACAGCTTTGTGCCTGAGACATTTTGGCAATAAAGAGAATAATCAAATCCTGTAATAACTTGTAATAAATTAAACCTTTTAAAAATGTACATTAAGGAGAAGCGAGTGTCGAAATATCCGATGTTTTAGCTCATATGTGTTTTCTTGTGTAGTGTAAACTTGCATCCCTCGGCCTCATCAGTCTGTAAAAAGAGTCTGGGGATTAGTTTATTTGTCAGTTCTGTCATATCTGTTGCCTGCTGGACTGGTGATATTTCAATTGGTTTAGTTTTGATTTTGCCATTTTTAAGACACCAAGAAGTTGATCTGATCCAAATAACTTTTGGGTC
>VZUA01026913.1:14998-26888 GCA_013401035.1 Horornis vulcanius | reverse complement strand
AACAAGCGTGTGCCAATGTAGGTGGAGATGCTTGATCAAATTCCAAGTGTCCCTGCTCCTGCTGTGCCAGCTGAACTCAGAGGTGTTAAAGGGATGACAAAACTCAAAGGTTTAGTGGGTGAGAACTCACTGACTGAGCTGTGCCCAGTGCCAGGTGTCACCTCCTACCCTGGGCTAAAGGCTACCTCCTTCAGGTAGGCAACTTCTACCTGGTCCTTACAGCTGCCTGCATGAGCTGGAAGTTCTCTGCACAAAGAGCAAGGAGGTTCTCAAAAGCAAATTAGGCTATAGTGAGGCACCACTTAATTAAACAGGCTACCAAAGAATTTGGTATTGCAGATGAACCTTACAGATTCAAGCAATGTGGTAAATAGCTGGTGAGTAACAGGTATGTAATTAGATTAAAAGTTACAGATTAAATGTCACAAATATTAACTGCAGGAACATAGATTCAACTGCTGCTTTTTAAATTACTGCATTAAAACAGAAAAGCACCAATCCAGCCGTGCTGTAGGGTGTTTGTTGTTTAGCCACTACTAAAAGTTCCGGATGGTGAAAGCAATGTGCCTTAGATTATTTTGCATAACAGACCCATTTATAATCAGAGAATATTTAATGCCCATATCATTGCTGAAGTGCACCAAGCATTCACACCACACCAGTTATAGTTAGGCTGTGACTGAGACAGTTATTATTTTGAGCTATTAAACATACTTCTAATGCACAGACAGATCTCTTAATTTTTCCTCAAGGCTACAGGTAGAAATTGGATGAACAGACTAAGGCAACTAAGAGGGAGGTCTCTGCTTAGAAAAAGGAGCTGACTGATCACAAGATACTATGACATTCCAGGAATTCAAGATATGAGATAAAATTTACTAACTATTCCTCATTCTNTAAAAAAAAAATACAAAGGCAGGCTTGGCAGAAAAGATTAAACAGTGATACGGATAAATTTATGAGGAAAAGATCAGTTCTGTTGCCCACAGAAGATTAAAAAAAGAAAATACATTTACAGTATTAGCAGATGTGAGGCCTGGCATGAATCTAAGCATGAGAAGAAAGTATCATTCAAGATAACAGGGAAGATGGATCCTGCATTTAAGTGTATCATAACTGCGGGAACTTCCTTACCAAACCTCTACAAAATTGGGTGTTGACAAAGAACAGTGTTTGCCTGGGCTGTGATTTCAGATGATTAAGTCTGAACATTGAATGTATAAGTGCAGATCAACGTCACACAACAATCACATTTCCTGAAAACAAATGGCAGTGAGTGACATGACAGCTTAGTTCTCAAACACATCATGGCCACTTCAGTTCCAGTGGCAGGTTGAGGAAAACACAAGTCTCTCTTCCAGGGTTGGTTTATTTCACTGAAGCCACAGCCCTTACAGGGCAACTGTAATTTAAAACACTTATAATATCAGCAGAAGTGAGATTAAAGCAGATCCAGCTTCACTGGTGAAAATTTCCCACCACAAAATGATGTATCTCAAAACAAAAGAAAATTTCAAAGCACTTGGAAGGGCAGAAGGTCTACTTCCCTTGCAATGTTCTAGACACCCACATAGACTGGGTGTCTAGAGAAAGGAAGACAGAAGTGACATGTGCCAGAATTGTTCATTGCTCAGCTGGAAACCAGAACTCTCTGACTGCAACAGCATGTGAGGCCATTTCCACAGTTGTTCATGCAGTCCCACTAGGTCTTCATAATAGTCGCTGCCAGTGTGGGCTTTTTTGGAATTTGAGATATTTGAGCACTGATAAAAATGTGATGTATAATCAATGATTAAAATCTTAGGGATTTAAGATTTACAATGACTTTACAATCTGTCCCTCCAAATATATAGACCCCAAATCACTATTAATTTAGATGAATAGCCAAACTTCCCAAATTTCAGGTGAAATTTTGATGCAGGGTCTCCTTCAGGCACTAAAGAAATCTGTATGTGAAATTTACTGTGTTTTGAGCTCATTGAATCTCTCCTTGGGGTGAAATTTTTACCACCTTGAGTCTACAGTGGTGCACATTTCTGGCATATGTCTGCTTCCACTTACAACTGAGTGCTATGCTCTCCTGTGCATTTTGATTAACTAAAAGATCACTTTTCTAAATAATACCAAATTACTGTTTTCTATAATCATTAGGTAAACAGGCAGATCTATGACTTGGTTTACTGATAAAATAATTCCATTCCAGCATTGGCAAAATATTGCTGGCTATTTGTACATAGAAACATACCTCACACACCAGAGCAAGCTGTTAAAGAACCCCTAATGAAGCATGCACCCTTTAATTCACTGTTAGCACATTTGCCTACAGACATCAGACACTCCGTGACATACAAGTTCACTGGAAAAGAAGTGAGTAGCAGCACCATAGTATTCTGAATTCAATTCACCAATCCCATTGCATCTTGCTTATAAAAAAGTTATGCCAGTGCTCAGCTGGAATGAGACTGGTGAATCTACAAATTCTTCCTTATTTTAAACAAGGGTCGTGAAGCAAAATTATGTAGGATTATTTAAATAGCTCATATCCAGATGTATATTTTAAAAAGAAAAGGAGGAAAGTGATTTTTCAGAAAAAAACAAACACAGAACAACAAAATTATCATGCAGGTGAAATACTTTCCATCAGGATAATGATGTTCATTATCCTAATGATGATTTGCAACAACTCTGAAACAAAATTAATATATTCCTTTTAGAGTTCTAACAAAATCTAGACCAACCTGTCTCTTTTGATACCTGAAGCCTTTTGTCATTACAAAATGCCCCTTGACCTCTTCTACCAGTGTATAATCGTTCTTCAGTGCAGTGGTAAATTACACCAAATTCAAGCTTTAAGATTTTGAAAAGGAAAGAAATGAATGCAACTCAAATTACTCATCATAAATATAAACAACTACTAATGGCAAAAAGATCAGCAATATTTTAATTGGTACACATAATAAAGATTACACTGATGCTAAAAAACTGGAATAATTTTACTATTACTGTGATATTGAGATATAGGCCATACAAAATTCAGTTTATAGAGGGAAGTTAATGCAATGTGTTTCTGATCCTCTAAATCCTTACTTGCAGTTGGTTTCTGTTCACATTAGAATGGATTAAACACTGAGTTGTTTTCAAATGCAGTTGAAATGTTTTTAGTGAAAATACGCAAGGCCTCTGAGACAAGACTCTGAATGCTTTGCTTTCACTGGTGAGCAGTTACTCCTTGAAGCAACCCCACTGACCTCAGCTGGACCACAGAGATTTGTGGCCCCAGGATCAGTCAGGAATCCAAACTCAGGAGTCACGGCACACTCTTTATTAACAGTGGATGCTTTTGTAGGCACCTCAGTTTTCGTGGTGCATTGAATTTGCCTGCCTTTTCAATCAAAGCAGTACACTCCAGTCACTTCTTCAAATCTTTCTCTGCAAAATCCTTTTGTGAGGATCTCCTGAAGACACAGGACTCCAAGAGAAGGAGTTTGGACAGAAATACCCTCAATGAAAGCTTGAGAATGTGCAACGCTGGAAATTTTGTGGGAGATTCTGTTCACCAATGAAAAGAGGGTCAGAATTAGACCCTTGGTATTTAAAATTTCTATTACTTTAACAGGCTCCACCAGAAGACTTTAAAGCACTTCACAAAGTTCAAGGGTCAGCTCTGAAAATCACTGCTAGATCAGTAATATTAACATTATTTAATGTAGGGATACACAAAAATTAAGTGACTTGCCCAAGGTGTCAGAAGTTGGCCACAAGGTCAACTAAATTTGACATCTCAGATGTTCTAGACTTCAAAACTTTTCCTGCTGCACTCGGTGTTCATCTGAGACAATTCAAAGGGAATAGACTGCCCTGGCTCCCTACCCTGAGGCCCCACCTAAACCAAGGGGGATTTTTTGAGGAACACACTATTAAAAGACTCTTTCCCTAAAGACACCAGCAGGAATTTCTTCAAGGCTTATAATCAGGTCAGTTCCCTTGTGTGTACTTTGGCTCCTTTTCAGTTTGCTCTTTTTTTCTGCTTGTCCTATTTGTTTAACTGAGGGAGATTTAACATCATTCTTTACTTTTGTTTCAGCTTTGTTTAGTTTACATAACCCAAAATATGCAGCATAAAAATCATGATGGTGTTCTAGAAAACATAAATATTAGAGAAAGCTGTCTGGTAATAAAATGTAGTGTTCAAAAGGACCTTTGGCAATGAATAAATTTCAGAAAAGCATGGAAGTGTTTTGTTTCTCTGCAGTTTCCATGTTTGAAAAGTCTAACCAGAGAACACAACACAACATTATTCTATTTAAATCAGTAGGAGGTACTAGCACATCTGAAAACTTGGTTGTTACTGAACAGAATCCTTGCTGTCTTTGCTTAAAGCTGTACATATATTTAAGATTGTGGAATTAGACCAAAAGAGGCACATTCATTGGCAATTTGAGTGACTAGTTATTTCATAGATATATATCAAATTGTAAACCAGCAACATCTGGAGAAAAGGCACTAGCACAATTGAGTACAGCTAGGAAACTCAAACATTGGAAGGCTAAGTACCTTCCCATCCTCACCATAATCAAGCTCTCATGTGGTAAATATAGCATTTTTACTATGCTAAGAAAAATGAAAATGCAGATTGAATGAACTAGGCCCATAATTTTGCACTCTTCAAAAAATCAGTTCTACATTGACTCATAGCAGGAGTTAGCTTTCACAGACACTGCTAGCAGGAAAGAGGCAATAATAACAACATAGGAACACTGGGATATATGTTTAATTATGAAGAGGCAGCACCAAATTGAACTTATTATGGTCTTGTCTAACTAAACCTTGCTCATACCAGTACTTCCTTTTTCTCCAAATAAATCCCATAATACTTAAAATAATTCATAGAATTTTCTTTTAAATTGCCAGTTTGCATAAGTAAGTTTTGCACAACTATGATTTTAGATGAGTCGAGTATGATCAGATGCATTTAAAAAGCATAGGAAAACCTGAGTAGTGACTGATTTTTTTTTTAAGATTTTTTTTTTTTTTAATTTAAAGTTCCCACATGGTTCTGAAGCTTCTAGTCAACTCTCAGGTGTCCATCTTAAAGAACATACTTCATACCTCTTTGTTAACAGCAAATCCAATGCTCACTGCCACTGTTGGAAATCTGTGAAAAATAAAAAATGAAGTAGTACTGATGAAAAATCTCTCAACTTATTCCTTATCAACCCCCTTGGGCAACAAAACCCCACATGGAGCTCTGTGAGTTTACTTGTCAAAATGCACTTGACATACTTGACATTATACTATGTCTCCTTTGTCAGCCTCTTTAACTTTGTCAATTCCTTTTAAAATGTAAGTTAATATTGGAGGAGGGAAGAAATAAACTCATGAAGACATCACAATTTTTACACTGAACATGTAGTATATTTTAGGGCTGTTTATGCTTTAGTGTAATTGAATTATCTGGTATAAAACCACTAATGTTATAACAAGACATTGTTTTTAAGAACACATTTCTTTCAAGCCATGCATCTGAGATAGCAATTATGTAGCACGGAGATACCTTGCTGCTGACACCAACGTAAAAAGAAACCAGTTCCTCTAAGCTCTCCTTTTTCAAAGTGATGCTCATGTATTTAAATTGGTCCTTTTGACTACTGTATAATTATTACATTTTGAACAATGAAATAAGTTAATTTCTTAAAAGCACATTTCAAAAAGCTCTTTGAAAGTCCAGAAAATATTGCTAGAAAGAGAAAATTTCGCTTAACTGCATGAAACATCACCAGGTGACACCCAGCATCTCCCCTGGATCTCTGTGTAATTGCACCAAAACTCAAGGAATTTTTTTTGTTTGCTTGTTTTATGAAAGTTGTAGTTATTTTAAGCGGCTATCTATAGGGCAGGGTTTCTAAGTAGAAATATTTTGAATAGCCATCAGTTTACAACTCCTAACACTCGAGTGGTGAATTAAAAGTCCTCATTGTTGAGCCCTAGATTTCATTTTGCGGCGGCCCTGTAGAAATTCAAGAGCAGTATCTCTGTAGAGCTCAGTTTTCAGCGCTGCCCCGCACACAGGCAGAGGCTGCCCTGCCAGCAGGAATGTTCAAACCCAGGCGCGGCGCTGGGCCAAGAGCCCTCACAGCACAGCCTTGTTCCTGCGGCGCCGCTGCAGCCCCTGCACCTTAACGTGCCTGCTGTGAGCCAGCCAAGGGCTGGGAGCCCAGGGCTGGGAGCCGAGGGCTGGGAGCTGCCAGGCAGCCGGCACTAACTCCAGCTCAGCCGCAGAGATGGGCACAAACACGGCCTCCCACACACACCGCGCCAGGTACCAAGAGATAAAGGGGTGACTCCTGTCTGTGAGCTAAAGGAACAAGCCCAACAGGGAAAAGCACCTTCAGGAGGAAGGGAGGGCCTGTGAGAAGCTACATTTTGGGTTTTGAGGTGTCTCCCAGGCTGCTGGCCGTTTACCTGTGCACAAAGTTGCACGTTCCATCAACAGGGTCAATAATCCAGGTCGGACTGTCGGTGAGGATGCATTTTGAACCTGCAGCAGTGGATTCTTCTGCAATAAACCTGCATTTGGTGCAAGGGTAAAACAAGTACCCCAGAACATTAGCTTAGATACGTGACTTGGAAAGCACAACCCCATCATTCTGGTTTTTAAGAGAGAACTTCTCCCTCTCTCCATAAAACATTCCTGTATAAATGTAAACACACATACTGCTTAATTCAGGAATTGGTAAGTTTCAGAGAGACTTTGAGGGAGAGTTCTCAAATCTACAGCATAGTATTTTACATGGCAAAAAAAGAACTCTATTCATGTACACTTCCCCAATATACCATTAAGGAAGCCATGCAGAAATGGATCTGAACTGGCATCCCTGGAACTCAAGGAGAAAATTATTTTATGCAGAATATAATTTTATGGGTTAGGTCTGTCTCTCCCTTGCAGTAAGTAATATAAACTGTACCTGCCTCTCTTCTGCAGTCAAATTCAGTCAGAAGGAAAAAAAAACCACTCTTATAAAAGCCTCAATCTTGCTCCTATTTGTATTTTTTACAGTAATCCAACCCAGGAAATTAAAAGGTTTACAAAGCTGGACTTTCTTTTTCCCATGATCCAGAAAAGAATCAACAAATTATTTTTTGTTTGTTTGTTGTTTGGATGCACAAGGCACAAAATGAAATCTGAGATCATCTTCTCTTCTGTTGTTCTGTCCCAGTTTCTTTTAATAGTTTTTTTTCTCCTTTTTCCCTGGGAAACGAACATCCAGTTCTGGCACATTTCCTGTCGACCTTAATTATCCCTGCTTTCCCATAAACTGCCCAAGGTCTCTTTCTGTAAGAGAAGTGCAGGTGCTACTCTCACAGACTTTCCTAAAGCTCTATATGTACGGAAGGAGTAGACTCCAACTGCTAGTACTGAATCTTGCTGGTGGTTTCACATTTGAACAGCTGGCAGTGGTATTCAGAGTTTCTGCAAATGCTTGAAGACAAAAAAAGCTTCTCTCAAAGACACAAAGAGAAAAAAGATAAAGAGAAAATGTCTTTTGCAAAAGAGTCCTTCCCTAGGACTAGAGTAGCAGCTATTTTATTTGGTGTCTTCAACCTGTACCTCATGATTCTAGACACCACTTGAAGCCACGAGTTTAAAATGTTCTGCAGACAGCACCGGAGGAGACTTCTTGAATTCTCCAAATGCTACTCTGCCTCAACCTAAGTAGAAACAGACTATTTTGATGGCATTATAGACTCCCAGCTGGTACAAAGAGGGAATTAGGAAGTGTTTGTTACTATTTTCATCTCCATCAAAGGAAACAGCTGAAGGACAAAGTGCTAGTGCACAACTGAGAAACAAGAAAGACATAAACAAGTGGTTGAAACTCTTAGTTTAACATAACACTTTGCAGGCTCCTTGCTCTAAATATTCCATTATTTTGTCTTGTTGGTGCTGTAACACTTTACTTTTGCTTTCACAAATCCTGTAATCAGCATCCAAACCCAACCATTCCTTGCCTGTCCTGCTGGATGCAGAGGAAGTTCATCCTCTTGTAGGTGGAACACCTTAAATCCCACCTCAGATTATCCATGTTCCACATAAATTGTACCTCTGCTTCAACCCTCTGCCAACTCCCCCAGCTGGAGCTTGAACTACAGCTGCTGTCTTGCCAGTCAAAGAAAGGTGGAACAAGAACCTTATTAAAGACAGGATTATTTCTGTGTACAATGATTTGCCCTCAAGTATTGATGATTTGCCCTCAAGTATGGTGAGCCAGTCCCTCGCCTTTCCCTCACAGTGGGGGTGTGATGCTGCAGTCCCTGAGCTCAGAAATCCTAACCTGGAGCTGGAGCACAGCAGTGCCACTGATAAAATCTTCAAGCTCAAGAGCAATTTTTCCAAAATGGATATAGAACAAATTAGATGCACATTTTATGAAATCTGGGCTAATGGGTAACAAAAAAAAACCACCCTTGCTGCTCTGCAATATTGGGTAATGTGAGACTCCTGCAAGGTCACCTCAGATGTCTTGTTCTGTGTCCTGTAAAAGCCTGGAAACCAAGCAAAACACTCAGTGTGAAGTACTGGAGTAAATACTAGGAACAGCTTGAGAAGTGGGAGGGGTAACCACCTCATTAAAATAGTTAATTTAATATGCCAGCCTGCCAGCTCCGCTTGACCTCTGCTCAAATCTGGATTACAGTTTATTCCCACTGAAAATGAGTCTAGTAATTTTAGCCAAGCCTTGGACTACATCTGTTCATACCATGGTGCCACACAGAAATTCATTGCAGGAAGAGCAGAGAAGCTGTGACATACCATAAACTGCAGCAGAAATGATATCCAGTTGAGTGCAGGAGACTCAGTCTGGGGCTGTCCCTCACTTATCCCCATATGGGGATCCAAGAACAGAACGATGGGAAGGTAGAGTAGGATGTCACCCTCTTAAATTCCTGTGTCCTGATTTTAATGTCTACAGAATTAAGGCCACAAGGAAGACAAAAGATGACTGCTTGTGTAATAATAGCAAGGGTAAATGTTTGTTTTAGCTTTTTGCTACCAGTAGCCCCTGGTAGTCTCTCTGTGCCTACCTACAACTTTGGATCTATCTGAAAAAATATCCTTTAGAAAAGACTCACTGGGGACACATCAGAGTACTAAAAAGTGAGCTAAGATTAAAGCTTGAGTGAAGTGTGAATGAAGATGATACATATCACTTAAGCAAGAAGAGAGAAGAAAAAAGAAACATGGGACAGAATTACTTTTTGAATGGATTTTCCTATTATTTCTCTTTACTTCTGAGTACATTTCCAGTATCTCAAGACTCATAAGTGCCTCAGTGCAAATGGCAGATTCTAATAAGATCCTCTTTAATTTTTCTAACACCTAAAATCCATTTTTGATTCAGAGGACATAAGAATCAAGATGATTTAGAAGAAAAAGAAATAACAGAAATCTTCAGTGCTGCTTTCAACAGCCAGGTTAGGAGAAAGACTGAATACAATATAAATGATCTTTTAATATTTTCATTGTACTTTAATTTAACCCCCAACTGTTACTGTAGACTCCTCATTGCATGTGTTTTAATCTAGTCAACTTTAGTTTTAATCTATTGTTTAATCTAAATGTATTAATTATCTGAACAAATTCTAAGCAAACCCAACAACTACAATCAACAAAATAAAATTGTCTTGGAGAATTTGCAGTTCCTTCATTTACTTATAAAGTCAGAAGTTAACTCTATGGAGTTGATAAAATCTGGTATTTTTCAGTTCCTAGGCCTATGTTGACCTTACAACTTTTGTTCCCATTCTGAGTAACTTGAGTGTGTCTGGTGATTCGCATTTTATGGGAAATGTGTAGGTTTTATGTTCTCTGCCAGACTGCTCAAGGAAGAAAAAACAAAACTAACATAAGAGTGGAGATGAGAGAAGAGCACAGCAAGCAATAGTAGAAGGAATATTACACAAATAGTAGGCTTGTAAAGCCTGGCACTCTCTGGAGAATTGCAGCCAAGAACCACACATTATGCTGTACAGTACCGCTTCAAGATGCCATCACATACAGCATGTACTTGGAAAGCCATATTTAGTACAAAATATGCTTGCTGCTCCTTCTTATGGTGGTGCTTTTTTGCCCAGCAGCATCATGCACAATCAGATTAGCAGCTGAGCCCTTCAGATTTTCCTCTTTGTTCATTTCTGCACAGTGCTAGAATGCAAGGCTCATGCCCATCAGAGATGCCCACAGCTAGAAGGGAGGCAGACACTATTTGAGGGACAAACAGGCCTTGCACTGGCTCTGCAGGAAAATGAATTTTATCTGCTGAAATCAAATGTAGAAATCAATGGCATTCTCTGCATCAAACCAAACCTGGCAACAAATACAAGCCCTCTCTCTAATCTGTGCATGAGCTGAGTTGTTATCTTCTAGTTGACCACAATAATTCAAGAGGAACTGACAACCTGATCTACTTTTAAAACCTTGGGTCTGCACACCATGTAGTAATTTATACCCTGTTTATGAGTAAGCATCAAATAATGATGATGACAAACAGCCCTGCCTCTCGCTGATCTTCTCACTAGAGAGCACAAGGTAAATGTCATTAAGTACATTTTTACCTCTGCTGATCTGGCAAATGCATATGTGTGATGGCAACAGGAAAGGTCTGCAGGGTGGGACCTTTGCTAGCATATATTTCTGCTATATTTTTATAGATAGCCTTAACATAATTCTTATACAGTAGGCAACAGACCAGTATTTTGAACATCATGGAGATCCACATGCAACCTTCATCCATGATGTCCCTACAGGGGAAACATTGCTATTAAATACATATACCAAGAAACAGAGAAAATACAAAGTATGCTAAGTGTAAGGAAATGGTACTTTTTAAAAAATAGAAGTCCTATGAAAGTGTCCAACAGCAATAGGTTAATATATAAGAAAGATACAGAGACATAAAAAAGATACACAGACATTTTAAGTTTTCTTTAAATACCAGTCAGATACGCAGCACACAAAGAACAAAAAAAAAGGTAATTCATATTTTCTAGAGGCACTCACCTGTGGGAGGGAAACTTCTCTTTCAGAACAGAAATAATTAAATTTTCCACAAAATGATCAGTTTCTGTCACGAGATCTGCTGCAGATGTCTTTGTGGACACTTGTTTTTCCTCTGTTAGAGCTTTCCTAATAATCTGAAACAGAAGTTCATAAATCAGATTTGTTGGGCATTCAGCCAGTGCATACTAAATAATATCTTCACTGAAAAAAATATAGCTAATCCTGGAAAACAGCTGTAGGCCTAATTCTACCAGAGGCTGTTCTAATTTTTTGACAAAAAAATCCTTCTGAGCTAATGAGTATTCTTTAGGAACATGGATTTTGAATCACTCTGCAAAAACCTCTCTTGACAGTGCAGAAAAGAATTGATTAAGGGATGCAACTAAAGGAATAAAAGGATGATGGCCGTCATAATGATTTAGAAAATTACCAAAAGTATACACAAGACAAGAAAAAGTCTCAAGGCTCAGGGATTTTTTAAGGAAAAACTTTTTTCTTTTTTTTTTTTTTTTTTTTATTTACAGGGCCAATACCCCACTGCTCTCTTACTTTAGAAGACATGCAATAAGGCAAACATAATTGAGTTCCATTTTGCCACATCGTTTTTTGAGGGTTTTTTGTGGGTTTTTGGAACTTTAAATGCTAACCACTCTCTGGTTCCCAAATAATTGCTATATTTAACAAGAACAAAAATTGAAGCTTTCCCTAGATTTGAAACCAACAATCTAAACCTGGACTCTCTTCTGGAAATGTCTTTATCTGATTCTCCAGGGTATTACTGTTACAAACTTAAGTACAAATGCACATATGGGAAAAAAACTTAATGAAAGC
>VZUA01026911.1:50293-64579 GCA_013401035.1 Horornis vulcanius | reverse complement strand
AGATGCTTTTGCTGAATATGTTTTCACAGCCAGAAGATTCTCTTTGAGACCAGGAGCACCATGTCTTGGATTGTTTCAGGCTATAAAGGAGCAGAGCAATTTCCAAACAGTTAAAAACCTCTGTGACAGATGAAAAAATTCAGGGTGGGTGGAAGGGTAGCAAACAGTTCGACCTTTTTAAGAGGGTTAAGGGGACTACCTTTGAAAATGCTGAAAACATTGCTGACTCCTGGGTGACAAGGAAAAAAAAAAGTTGAAGGCTCTCTTGAAGTTAAGAGAAACTTTATTGATGCTTTGATCGTTGGACATCAGCAGTGCAAGCTAAAGGAGAATCTATTAGAGAGTAATTAGAGGGTGTGTTTAAATTAGTCTTAAGAAGGATCAGTAGGGTACCTTCAAAGCAAATCTGATTCTTCAACTTTATTGTGTTTTGGATAGCATTGAGATGGTTTGGAAACAGAGGAAGTGCATTCCTTTTTGAAGGAACTACACCAAAAATGGGCTCTAGGGTTGCACTTAATGCACACCAACCCCAAATAGACATTCAGACCTAATTCCAAGTAAAAACACCAATAAAATTTCTGGAACATGGATAGTTAGTTGATTCTCCCTACAGAGCTGCTCCTAGCAGATAGAGATGTAGCAGAAGACCAGATTCTGAAATTAAACTAATTAACTTTGAAATAAGTCCATTAGCAATTCAGGCAGCTTGAATTTTATAACATCTCTCTAGGGAAACATGAGCCTTTCTGTAAGGAGAAGAGTAAACAATGAAAGTATAAAAGGAGCTATGACTCTTGCAGTGTAAAATCAGTGTTTTGCTTGCTTGGTGCTATGGCATTTATTCTAACAGCATCTTGAGTGTGACCAGAGCAACTCTGTCAATGTCTGTCTAACTCAGGTTATCCTGAAAGGACTTTGTTCCCACTTTTCTGTGGAAGGCTTTGATGTCAAAGTCTCTTGTTTGGCCTGCCTTATTCCCCAAGAAAGAAAACAGAAGCAGGTTTCTTGAAACTGTTCTGCCTTGTGATAATGCACTCTTTGCCTCAAGTTTACTTTTCAGGTCATCTCCCCGCCAGTTATAAATTCAGAAAGGAGAAACTGCAGTCTTACAGTCTGGGAAATGTCCTCTTAAATATATGTGCATTTATTCTGTGTGTGCATATAAAGACACGTATCCAAGGAATCTTTTTGTCCCCAATTTTAAGTTAAAATTCTATTTCTGTGCTCCGTATTTATAGATTTTTTTTTTATGTTGATCATAGAAATGAGAGTTGTCTAAGAAAAGTTTACATCTATAGAATTGGTAGGAAGGAATTGTCTTGTAATGAATGTTTATTTCATATGTACTGGAAATGTTCCTCAGATTTATCTTCAGCAGGAATTTAACAATTGGCCAAGCATCCTTGGAGGATTGTGCAATTTGTAAACAAAATATAGCTATTGTAATTGGAAATTTAGTGTCTGAAAATGGTGTGAGAAAAATCAAGTGTCCTTATTGCAAGCGAAAGAACATCACAGGTAAATGAAGAGCCACGTCCAGTTTTAAATACCTTTATGGTGTCATTTGACAATTAGTGAAAGCAAGTTTAGCAGAATTTATTTGATTTGTTTCAGTAAATAGCTGCAGTAAAGGGGTTGATAATGCTCTCTGTGTCTAATTAGGATGAGATTTAGGAAGGGAGTCCCCTGCTATTTGTGAATTTTAATGAAAAATGTCATCCATTTTGAATAAACCTATGACCTAGGTATTTATTTAAAAAGCAGACACTTCAATGTAATAAAATTGATTAAATAATTAATTGATTAAAATAATGATCCCAAGCAACACTCTGTCCTGAATACAAGGCGTAGATAGTGCTGATAAGGTAAGATACTAAATTTACTTTATTATCTCTAGCACCTTCATTTAAGAATAGGAAGAAAGTGATTCATGCAGCTCAAAACCTGTTAGCTTCATTTCAGCACTGTCTAGAGTTCTAGACCATAACTTGAGGAGAGAAATAGTGAAACATATATTATGATTAATAACAAAATAGTTGAAACCTGAATTTATCAATTAGTTCATACAAAGATAGTCTGTTAGAAAATTGACATGAAAATGCAAAATATTTTATCTGAACCTCAGCATTTGATGACAGGAAATCATTGAAACTGAAGAGTGCCTACACAAGGAAAGAGTAAGGGGGACTCAGCTGCTTCATCATGAAATGTGAGTGGGTGTGCTGCACACATATGGAAAGGTATCAGTGCTCCTTCAAGGCTGATCTTGGGAGTGATATTGTTATATAATTTTGTAATCTGCCTGTAAGGCTGCTAGTGAAATCTGGTAATACAAAGGTGGAAGATACTTTAAATAAAAAGAACCAGAATATCTTGCAAAAAAACCTGCAAGTAATGTGTAGGATTTAATTACTTCAGTATAAATTGTAAATTAATATATTTAGAGACTAAGAATATTAAGAATTTGTTTTATAGTCTTGGATTGAAATGTGGAAAGTAACATGGGAGAGAACTTGCTTGTCTATCTCTATTAGAACATGAACTAATTAACATTTTTAATTTTATATACTGTGCAAACTCCAAAGTGCCAATTGCACTGGTTGGATGATAAGTCACAGAAATTCCAGTTAAATATATGAAAGCATTAGTAGTATGCTTCATGTTTTGTTACTACAGTTTTATGAAAACAAATAGAAACAAACTCAGAGGGAGAACCATTAGGATGGACAGGGCTATGGAAGGCACTAACAGAGCATGGTTTGTTTAAACAAGTAAAATCAAGGCTGGAAGGGGAGAGAGTTGCTGTTCATAAACGTTTGTGGGGTGTATAGACAGACCAAGTCTTTAAGTACAGTGGTAGCATCACTGGTAGAAGAAAAATTGGGATAACCTGGTCATCAGTATATCATTTGGGAATTGGAAGGAGGCTTTTGTCTTAGAGCTGCCAAGTTTTCTGGAAGATGTTAGCAGAGATACTGGAGCTTGGTACCTTGCTGCCATTAGAATGGAGTCTCAGAATCTCTAGTCCAATGGGTATTGTCAGCTACAGCTGGTCTGAAAGTCCCTGCTTCTTTTAGAGAGTGAGAAGCAAAACCTATTTTTTTAAGATGACAAATCTCCTGCGATGTGTACCAGAGACTGTGCTTGTTCTCAGTCATGGAAGACTAGGAGACTTTCCCTGCTTCTAGCAGACAATACTGTGACATCTGGCCTTATCTTCTGTGCCAGCCTTGTGGATCTCGAGTGTGGGCTGTGGAGCTGAGCAGTTTAAGGGTGCTGTGGAGCAGTGCCCACCCACGGCAGGCCCTGCAGCTTTTCTGGCTCCCCTGTTCAGACTGACCCTGCACATGGCCAGAATACCCTTGGATGATCCACTCTTCCTGCCTGAGGAGACAAATGGGGCTGAGTAACAGCACCCAGGGGCATTTCAAGAACTGCATGAGCTCATGTGCAATAGGATTTCTGTGTCATTCCTGGAGGAGCCTGAGTCCTGGCACAGCTTGCTGCCCTGCTGCTTTAGCTGGATGCCCCACCAGGATCTCTCTGCCTGTCATTGAGTCTCATTTTTGCCAAGAGTATTTGCAGGATGGAAGGAATAACTACATCCAGTATGGATATGGCAGGGCTGTGCAGGAGCAGTGTAGGGATATGTGGGTACCTACTGTTAGAATGCCTAGAAGGAATTACTGAACCATTCCAGCACAACTGGTCTGACTCTAGGACTGGTTTCAACCATTGAGTTGCAGTGGTTGAAAAATTATATTTAAGTAATAATTCTCAACTCAAATGATCAGACAAACAAAACCAGAATAAACAACAAATACTTTTAAAGTTGCTTTGATTAGACTGTATGAAGAGTACTGTGAAATTTATATTCAACACATCAGTACTGGTTTTTCCTCCTGTGCTCCCAAAGGAAAAGATATGGTTTGAAGACAGTAGATGATGTTTAGTCATTTAGGTGGAAATTGATCTTATGTCTTAAACTGCTGGAACAGATTGTTACTTTGGCTTCTCATGAAACCCCTCAATAAATAGAAATGAGATTCTTTCTTTTGTGTGGTGGGGATAAATTGCTTTTTTAAACCTATAGAATTTTTTCCTACCTTAGAGGATAATGTAATTGACTTTTAGTTCAGGTTTATAAAGTTATTTGCTGTTTTTAAAGTGTTTCCTCTTCCCTCCTCAGTGGATTGACTGACACATTAGGAAGATAAGAAAGAAACTCAATTTTTAATGAATGGAGAAAAATCATATTTGCATAAAACATAACAAAACGTATTTTTCATTATCTTTATTTTGCAGCTGTAGTGCTCTTTGGTGCACAGAAGGCACGCATTTAGTGAATGTGATGTTTCTGAAGAGAATATGTAGTTTTGCTGAAATAATGGTGTATGTATTTAAGTAGGAAAATCTATAAATGATATTTTTAAGTTCTACATTTACCTTGCTTTTATAAAGCAACAGCCATACAAAAGAGTTGCTTTTTAAATGATGCTTTGGTGGAGGCCAGTACTCTTCTGTTGTTTTGCATTTTTGCAGCTATATATTCCATTTTTGTCCCTATTGATACGTAACGTGGTCAGTCCTTTCCCCTGGCAGTGGGGTTGGAGCTGGATGATGTTTTAAGGCTCCTTCCAGCCCAAGGCATTCTGTGACTCTATGGCACAGTGGTGTTTCTGCTTCCCCTCTCACCTTTCCTGTCGTTCAGCTCTGATGAAGCACTGAGGCTGGAAGAGGACTGTCTGTGACGTTCATTCCATCACTGATCTGGCTAAGATTTTTGCATTCTTAACTTAGCTCGAGGCGGTTTTCTTGAGTTTGTTTGATTGCAGTGAGTGCCAGGTATCTGTGTCTGGATGTGCCGCCGGAATTCTGGCTTTGCTCGCCGCTCGCCACCAGGGGACACTGCTGGCCGCGACATCCCGGTGCCCGCAGGCTCGTGGTGACAACCGGCAGAGATGCAGCTTCTCCTGACCTGCAGGCACCGTTTCCATCATTTTAAGCTCTTCCTCGATCAAAGAATACTTAATCAATTGTTTATTTTAAAGCCCTTTTATATTCAAATTGTTCCCTCCAGTGATTTACCAAAATCATGATTTTGCTGTGGTTACAACTCTATTGTAGTATCAATTATTAATGCTTAGGAAATAATATACTGAATTGTTCATACTCTCATTAGACCTCATTCAGATACCATTAATCTTTTCTGAGTAGAAGGTATAATGAACTATGGGAATTGATTGTCTCCATTTAGTGAATGGAAGGTAATTTGGATACAAGTGGACATCATTCTTCCGTAGTGTACTAGGAAAAGTTGACAGCTGGTTGTGTACACTTTGGATGCCTGCTTGTTGTGTATAGGAAGTAACTGTACCAAGTTGCCCCCAAAATGACAATAAACATTGGAAAAACATAATCTGCCTCCACTCCTATTCCCACAAGATAATGTTTTCAAATGATTGTGAACTTGATGTACATTACTTATTTAGCTTACTTAGTAAACTTCAGCAGCTCTCTCTTCTAAAATTATGTCTGATCTCTCCTTGACACATGCAAATCTTTGCATCTGGAGCACCTTTTGCCAGGGGAGTATCCTTGCCAAAGGGATCTGATAGTTTTTACATGAAGAACTGTCTCTTATTTGCTCTGAACGTGGCTTCTTCAAGCTGCATGTAATAAAACTCAGCTCTTTATATTCAGGGAGACTATGGGTTCTCTTTGTCACTTATTTTATAGACATTTATAATTCACTTCCAAATTTTGTGGTTTTTCCAAGTGAAAAAGTCAGTAGTGCAAAAGAATTCAGTGGTTTCTGTAATTGGAACATCCTTATTACTCTCCTGTAAACAGTCTTCAGCACTAATCTCTTCTTTTTCAGTAGGACACAGTTTTCTAAGGTTACACAAGGCACAGATTTATGCAGTGGGGTAACAGTATTCTCCATTCTGACACGATTCTTTATTTTGACCATTGCTGAGTGGTGATGTAATATTTTCATGAGCTATCCTGAGATGATCCTAAAATGTACCTTACTTATTTTTCAGTTTAACTATGTTGAATCTTGTGTATTGTTTTATTGTTCAGTCACATGGTCAGACTTGTTCCGTGGATCTTCAATAATAGCCTTTTTCAGCAATGTATATATACACATATACATATGTATTCAGTTTTTAAATAGGATTTAGAACATAAACTGATGATGAAGAGTTCACATTTTTGTTATTTCAGAACAAATAAAAAATTGATTTTGCTGTTCATGGTTGTAATAGTCCTATAGCTAAAAAAAATTAGGCATTTTGCTTATTTTTCTTACGTTGACAAAAATGATTGACCAAAATACATTTGAAAATAATATGTAGTAGTTGTGGGTTTGGTGGTTTTGCAGAATGGTCTATAAAATGTTATAAAGTTTAAATATTCAAATCATTCTTTTGATAAAGCACTTCATAGTGTATTTTCCTCTTGAAAATGATGCAGAATGGCATTTGCAGAAGGCAAATTTTTACTTCTAATGTATAATATAATGCATATTGTAACTTAATTTCCTGTAATATTATTTGCTTTGATATACACTTATTCTGGTTCAAATATGATATAGCTTTTCTCCAAAGGTAATATACAGTGCTAAAAGTTTTAGACCTATATGATAGGCCATTTAAAAATGTGATGCTTTGTGCCCTTCGTTCAATTTGTGACTCACAGTCTGTTTTCTGAGAAGAATGCAGAAATGAATTGTTATTATTTGAGCTAATCTAATGCTTTCAATTAGATTGACATCCCATGTTGTCAATTTTTTCATCGAGCATCTGTTAAACATAAAAGTGTACACCATATTTTATCAGAATGAGCAATCCTGACATCTGTAATTAAGCCTCCCCTGTTTCTGCCTTATTGGCTTTAACATCCCCATCTAACAGATTGTACAAATTGCACATTTGTTTACAAAACAGGTCCAGATTGTTCTCTGAACGTCCCCTCCACGGAGTCTTACTGGATTCTGCCCAACGTGAAGCCCTTCAGCCCCTCTGTGGGCCGTGCTTCCCACAAGGCCGTCCTCCACGGGAAGTTCATGTGGGTGATTGGTGGATACACCTTTAACTACAGCTCATTCCAAATGGTGTTGAAGTGAGTGATTTCTCCTTTGTCGTGTCCTTCCTGATGGGGCTTAGGGAAAACAGATCCTACCAGGGAGGGAGCTTCTAATTTAGCTGAAAGGTTTATGTCTCTTTTAGATTCTTTATTAATGGTCTTATTTTATGCTCATAATTTTCTTGCGATTATAGAAAGTGAAAATATGGGCAGCATCTAACTGTAGGTGATATTTATATGTACTTCAGCTTGGTGAAAAACTGCAAAACATAAAGAGCTTTGTGATAAAACAGTGAAAGAAATTCACTGCTGATATTTTCACACAGTACATTTTGAAAGCCATGTGCATTATTGATGTTAATTTATGGTTACAGGACACTTGTATTTAGTCCTTTGCCTGCTGGTACCATGACAGTAAGGTCAGGCAGGTCACCTGTATTTCACTTTTTTATATTTATGGCAGTTTGTGTGTGTATTTGACCACCTATTGAAAACAAAGTTGAAGCAGCTGTTAATTGTTACTTCATATGGTTACTATTTGGATGGTAACTTCTTACTTAGAGACACTAAATGTGGCAAATGCAAGTGTTAGAATATATTTATTAGCATGTTACTAGCATGTTTTCTTATCCTGTTGTCTGTTGCTTTCTTCCACACATTTGCAATCATCCAGAAAAAATCCCATAATCTTTTGGATTTTCTTTTCTACCTTTGTCATTTCTTTCTTTACCTCTCTTATCTAATTTTGTGCATTGATTCATTAATGAAAATATAATGGAAATCGAAACTAGCCATCTAGTTAAGAGGATGCCCAACAGTAAATCTTCAGAGTAGTGCAAGTGCATGGGGCATGAGCAGTTTGGTGGGGTGAGATTTTCTTTCTGTGACTGATAACAGAACAAATCTTGTGATTTTTGTTAGTTGCTCCTATTTTCTGAGGTTGTTGGTCGGTCCCTTAAAGAGCTGCTCCCATTTTGCTTGAGGAGTATTTAGTGCACTGTCACAAGTTAGTGCACTGTTGTAATTGTTCAAAGGATCATGTTGCCCCACTAAAAAATTACCATGTCAGAGTTAGAGTTAGTTTGAACATACAAGTCCTTCTGTTTCCTCTGCAGGTTGAAAATGTTTCTTTTTCTATTTCTCTTCTAGCTACAATTTGGAAAGCAGTATATGGAATGTAGTGCCTGTATCCAAAGGGCCACTCCAGAGATATGGACACACTCTTGCTTTGTATCAGGTTTGGACTCTTCAGTGTTCTGTGTAATATATTTATATATGTGTGCTGTTAGTGATCTTAAATTCAGTCACCATGAACAGAGACTTTTGAGAATAATTTAACTCCTGAATATTTTGTATTAATGTTTTCTTCAGTACTTAGATGTATTGCATGGTTTTTGGAACAGAAATTGTGCAATACTCTATCACTTTGCTGACCATAAACCTTCTGAGCTAAACCTGCCAATAAAAGGCAGAGGTGTGTGTGAGATATAACTGGGGTTGTGGGCTGTGCTCTTGCTCACCAGGCACCATCCCCAGGGGCTGAACCCCACAGGCAGAGCCAATTGCTGGTAGCAGGGTTCCTTTGGCAAGCGATGGCCCCAGTGTGGGGACTGTTCAGGGAATCCAGGAGCACAAGGAGACAGGGCTGGAGAAGAGGCCCCAACGTATGCTGAGGGGGCTGTCAGGGAGACAAGCAACAAAGGGTGACAGGCATCTTAACTGTGACAGAGAAATACAGAATTTCATTTTCATTTATTTGTGTAAGGCACCCCCAGCAGGGCAGGATAAGCAGGATTGGATCAAGTCAGACCAAAGTCCTCATCTTGCCTGGTAACACCTCTTGAATAGTGGGTAACAGTGAATGCCTAGGGAAGAATATAAGAAAAAATGACAGGAACTTACAGAAGCTCCATCAGAATACTGTCCTACTTTGCAGCTGGGATTTCCTAAAATAGGATAGTATTTTTGTGGAAAAATTCTGTGGAAACAGGAATCCCTGTTTATTTATTTATTTATTTTCCAGTTTTTGGACCATGTATTTTTTACATTGACATCATCCTGTGCCTCAGAATTCCAGGATATTTTCAGTTAAAGAAAACCTTTTCAGAAACTTTAATTTTGATTTCCCTAAGTTTAATTTTGATAATCCCTACTTCTTATTCTCCATTTATTTCCTCATACTAGTCATGATTTTCTGCAAGGCCATTACACCTTCTATTATTTCTTTTTCTTACTGAATTTTTTTTTGTGTTTTAAATAATCCTCTATAAGGAAGATATTTCATACCTTGGATAACATTGCACCATTGCTTTTACCTCTTCTAATTCTGTTATATACCTTTTGAGAAAGGAGAAATCACAGTCTTTAGTGTGCTCTTGCCTCAGAGACTGATGTCATAGAGAATTCAGGGTCTAATTCTTTTCTTATTAATTCTTTAGGGTACTTTAGCTTTTTGAAAATCTTCTGTTGGCTTTGAACTGATAGTTTTAAAGAAATTGCAATTACATCCTCAGGATTTCATTCTAGGCAATTCAAAACCCATCCCCACATGTTTAGACTTTGAATCATTTTTTCACATAGGCTTCTTTTCATCCGTATGCACATGAGCATTTATTTACTCTTTAATTTTTTCTTGTGTTACACATGCAGTGTTAAGAGATTCTTCTGCAATCATTTGTATTTGACCATTGTCTCAGCTATTTTAAATAACTTTGTATAGTCAAAAAGTATTGCTGTTTTTCCACTCATCCCCATGGCAGCCTGTTTTTTTAACATATTGAACAAGCTAATCCCAGTTGCACGTGTTTGTGGGATACCACTAATGACCTTTATTCATTTAAGAAGTGACTATTCCCCAAATTTTACTTTATAGACTTAATTATCCTTTTATTGTCTGCTTTCTTTGTTCCAGAACATCTTAGATAATTTAGGGCATGAGGAATATTATCAAGCATCTTTTGGAAATTTCAGGTAGATGCACCATCTGGACCTTTGATTTCTCCAGAAAAAGCCAATGCTTTATTTGCAAGATATAACTTCCCTCTTTGAAAATTCATGGAATTTTTCTTTATATGTTTTTCAGTTTTACTCACTGAATTCTGTCCTTTCTGCCTCTTCCTTACCAGTCTTTTGGTATGGACACGT
Organism: Horornis vulcanius; assembly: GCA_013401035.1. Lineage (NCBI taxonomy): Eukaryota > Metazoa > Chordata > Aves > Passeriformes > Scotocercidae > Horornis > Horornis vulcanius. The sequence continues at coordinate 54,340 of VZUA01026911.1, read as the reverse complement.
ATTTAATTTACATACTACAGACAGGGGTGAGCTCTTTAATTTCTTCAGAACTGCTTCCAGGGACTTCCTTTGCCAGGTTTGGGTTTTTTTTTTCCTGCTGTAACTTTGTTTTTAGTTTTTGCTATGGAAATACCCGTAAAGTCTACCATGAAGAACACATATGGGAAAGTTAACCTCATTTTATTGCTATGGCTTTCACTTCTCAGAATACTTCTTCAGACAGTCTGTTGGCACCACAAAATATCTAGTGAGGTGTATTGCTAACACATTTGAAAGGTGATGTCTTAGTACCTCATATATAAATTTTGCAGGCATATCATTTAAGTGTTTAATATTATCTTGATGTGAGCCTCTGTTAATCTGGTGGAGTTTTTGAACTTTGTTTTGAACTCTACATTTTCTTCTAAGTTTCCATTATCCTTCGTTAAGTTAAACTTTATTTTGTTATTTGTAATGGAAAGTTGTTTTTCTTTTCAAATAGGAAGCATTCTTATAATCTGAGCAAAAATGTCTAACACCGTCTTAGAATTAATTTCTTCACATTTTTAATATTTTTATTTTGAAGGTTTTACCCTTTTAGTTGTACATTTTAGTTCCTTTTTGTTTGGTCTTTTATATAGTGAGTGCTTCCTCCAAGAGGAACTGAAGGCATGGGCTGATATTTTGTTTTGTCTTGTTTGCCTGGAGGCTGTTGTTCTTACAGAGATGTTGATCTGTGTGTGGTGTGGTGAATATTGTAGAGGTGTTTTCAGTAGTAATATCAACTAGGTTTTCTGCATGCCCCAACATCAACTCAAAGCTTGCTTTTCTTCCTGTCAGTTCCCTGATTCATTACCAATGTTTTATCTGTTCTTTGAAAGGTCAGATCTTTTTGACCAGTGACTTTGATTATTATAGCTCTTGTAAAATGTGGACTTTTTACTCAAGAAACATATGAGTAATGTATCATTTAGCAGTGCAGAATAAAGCCTTAGAATGTAATTTAACCTTTTCATTTGGCAGTGCTAATGTTTTCTCGAGACATTCCAAACTAAAGGGTAACTGTTTTAGAAGTCCTTTCACCAGCAAATATTAAATATGATAGATCTGTGTTAATTCAGATGTCTCTTTGGATCTCAGTGAAGAAGTGCAACTCATGTTATTAATAAAGCTGCAGGCAAAGGTATAGTGAAGGAGCTGTAGCTGTTGTTGAAGACATATTAATTAGCCATTAGGAATCACTAATAATAAACCTATGTGAAATAGTAAACTACTATTAACTACTACAGTGCTTGTACTAGTGATTGTGATAAATGTCAGGCTAAAAAGAGCTGATCGTGCAAGTCAAAGAAATTTCAATGGGAGAAGCATGCCCTTCTGGAGTAAGTTCTTACTTGTTAGAATAAAGTTCTGATATTTTTCCTTTTAGATCTTCAATCTCTTGAAAAAAACAGAAAAATAATTTAGAGTGAAGAGCAGTAGAACATAATACCTAGAGATGGCAGCTTTGAGCTGTGTTTTCAGCCCTGTACCAGTAATTTTGTAATGTTCCCTTTATGGTTGATAGGAAAAAAATATCCACAGAGAAGAAATTAGATTAAGTTTTTGACTTGAGCTCCTGAGATTTCAAAGCCTAGAGCTAGGCTGGAGTGAGAGCGCAGAGCCAGCGTTGCCCGATTGTGGTGCAAGGTAAATTGCAGCTGTGTGATTGACTGTGGAGAATGAAGTAAGTTACTGTGCCCATTTCCCTCAAAAAGCTTTTCTGGTAAAAACTGTACTGTTCTTCTTTATTCTGAAGGAAAAAAGATCTGAGGACTCCCACTGATGTGTAGTTATAACAAATCCTCAAGATTTTTTATGCATTTATAGAGGAGAGACCATGAAAGAGCTCTTGCTTAAGCAACTAAGCTGTTAAATAGTGTTCAGGCTGATTATTGGAAAGAGGCTGATAGCATGTGGTTCTACTGCATCTCAGAAATTGTATGGAGTTTCTGGCACCTTCATATTGAAAAAAATCAATGCACTTTGAAATAATTTATATAAGGAATAGGCTTATAAAGAGCCTGGAGGAAATGACTTGTTAGGTTTTTAGAGTAGGTACATATAGCTTTGATAACACATGACTAGGTAGGGAGTTATAGGAAATTCCAAAATACTAGATCTCTGGAATTAAGGAGAAAGGGAGTTGCCTGCAAGGTGTGTATGTGGTCACTGCTGGGACATTACTCATTACTTATTAGTTTTTGGTAGCGTCACCAAAATTGGTTGAACTTGGCCTTGTAATTGAAATGTTGGTGCTGCTCCCAATACAGTGGAAGGATGGCTGGGCTTTGAGATTTGTTTCCTTTGAGACTGGTGATAGAGATGCAGCAGGAAAGCTGAAGTAGTAGTAACCGTAAAGTACACAGACCATTTTATCTATAGCCAAATTTAATTTAACTCAAATGAGTTTTATGAATGTTGATTCCACTTTTAAAACTTTATTAAGAAAGGGTAATTGTTTTGATTCTTTTTACAAATTAATTGGTATTGATGTTGAGTCTGTATATATCTTCTGGTATTTTTATTAGTCTCATCAAAAGCTAGGGTTAACAAAGCAAAAAAGTAAAACCTTTTTCTACTTTATTATGATTGAGATAAAATCTTTCACCAGTGTGTTTGTTATTCTTTTAATGCCTGTTTTTGTTGGCTATTGTAGTATAATTTGAATAGCACTGGAAATATAAAAGTATTTTGTGACTATTCTATTAAATAGCTATTGATAGGTTGTATCAGCAATTTCTGTAGTTTTACTGTTCTGTGACTTGGAATTACGTCTTATGCACAGCTTGCTCTCTTATTCTGATTTGCAGATCTCAGAAGTGTGAGAAGGTGAGATGAGTGTAGCTGCCCTACACTTTTTGCATGTAGTTTTGAGAAAAGCCTATTCAGTGTTCCCTTCTGTGAAGCGGCCCTAATTCATCAAGAGATTAATTCTTTATGTAGAAGTGTCACATTTTCCATTCCTTGTTTCAATGTTATATTCTAGTTGGTTTGAAAGTGAAGTCCAAGTGGTGTCACCTTTAGCTAAATCCAGCAACCATTGGAAAACTGCAAATAATGAAGAAATTATCTCCTTGAGAATCAACTGCTAATATGTTACCCAGTGTAAAGGAATAAGAGCCCAACTGACAGTGCCATATTCCTTCACTGGGGAAAATCTGAAAATTGCAATCATGGGGAATTTNATATTTCACCTAAAATACAACATAATTTTTATTTTTGTTATAATACGTAACATGTTCTTGATACTGTTAACTGTTTAACATATTAAAGGAGGTAACAGTTTGTGGAAAGGAAGAGGAGGTTTTAGACAGTCCTAAACCATGTGGTACNAGGAACTGGCCATACTCTTTCATGCTGGAAGGTGCCTGCTGTAGGTGCATGGAGGCAGCTTGCACTCGGCCATTGCACAGCTGCTCCCTGAATAAATAACTCTCCTGGCTCTGCTGATTCCGCAGCTTTGCATCAGGACAAAATTAAGGTGATTTTCCTTAAAAGCTGGTGCCAGCAAACAGAGGCATGTGGGGATGAGTTATTGCCAGATGACAATTTGTGAGATTTGTATTTTGCTTAGGAAAAAAAAACAACCCAAGAATTTCTTTAACAATGTACCAGTTTGACTGAACTTCTAGAAATTTCAGGTAGAAGTACAGAGAACAAAAAGATTGACCTTTTTTCAAGAAAATAGAGAATGACTGTTCATGTGGTTTCTGAGTAGCATTTCTTTGGCCAATTCTTTAGGAACAGTTTAGATTTATATAAGAATTAAGGCAGAAAAACTAATTTCTGAGAGAGAAACTTGTCTGTGTAGCCATGATATAGTTAAGAAATACAAAATTAAAATTATGTGGTTATTTTAATGTGATTAACTTTCTTACAATTCATTAGAAATGGATTATAAAATACCCCTTTGTTGCATTTTTTACACAATTTTTTAGTGGTATCTACCAGATAAGATTCTTTTGGAATGCAGGCAGAATTTGCATAAGAGTATGTCATTCTAAGGTACAGTGTGAGCGGCTAAGT
>VZUA01026909.1:469-11937 GCA_013401035.1 Horornis vulcanius | reverse complement strand
ATTATATAAAAAATAAAAGAAAAATAAGCCATGTTAGTAATCTAATTAGTTCTTTCTTATCATTAAATTATTTACAAGAAATGTATAACATGCACAATATCTACAGTATATCAATAATTCTTTCATTATTTCATAAGAAATAATACAAGGAACTTATTGGAGAATGGACATCTGACATACATTTTCAATACAGGTTCATCACTATCTTTCCATCACTTAAAATATTTTCTTTCTCCATGGAAATAATTAACAAAGTGAAATCATATTGAAAATCCAAAACTTTAAAAATTTTATTTCTTTAAATTTTATTATGTTAAGGGTAAACCCTGTGAAAGCAGGGAAAAAACCACAATGATTTGATCAGCAGGGAAGTACTAATGGTCACTGACAAATATATACGGGTGTTTTTTCATTGATCTGCAGACCATAGTCATGTAACCAAGTATTCTAATTTTAGATGCTGCTTTTGTAAAAGCCAGTGGTTTCTATGGATAAAAGTGAGACATAATCTGTAGAAGTTAATAACTTCTATATAAATAAAACATCTCACAGGGGAAAAGAGAGAAGAAATATAAAGTTTGAACAAGGAAATCTTTCCACTTCTCCAAAGTCAAGAAAAGGAAACTTCAAGCCAAAAATATTGTAAATTTAACTTAATTACATTAATGGATTAGATAATGTAAAGAAAAAGATGGCTGGTAATTGCAACATAACGAGGAGTGTTAGGAAAGGAAGAAAGGGATACATTTTCTCTATTTTTACCAGACTATAGACATTATATTTCAGAGGAAAAAAAAATAGCTATATATAAACTAACCTCAACTGTCAATTGAAATACAACCTATGTTTTGAAAATGTATACCAAGAGGGCTTTCCTGACAACTTCTAAGCAATTAACCTATATAATTTAGCAGAAATAATACCAAATAACTAGTGTTTCTATTGACTTTACGGAGGTATGAACCTGACCAGTGTCTCTGGTTAAAAAAAAGAGCATTTCCTATTCCTATCATGAGTGGTTTCAAATAGAGAAGAGTTCTGTCCTTATTGGCCATATTAAAGAAAATTTTTAGAAATTATTTTGTAAAATGATTTCCCCAAATTATTTTAAATCATGTTAATAATGCAATATAAAATATCAGAAAGGTTGATGACCATTTCTTAGCATATTATTACAATAAGTTTTTGCTATCAGTTCACTGATCCCTTTCTCCTTCCTTTTTTCCATAATGACCTTCACGATGTTGATAATTATACATAGCAGAAACCTTAGTTACAGATAACAACAGTGACACTTGATGATTTTTACTCTTTTCAATTTATTTCATTTAATGTTCAACTACTATTTCTCATCAGATTTTTTTTATTCTGTCACTTCTGTGCTGTCTGATCTGCAGACAGGTCTCCAGCACAGTTTTTCCTAATATGCTTTTCCTCCCCTCGTAAATTTGTCACCTAAGATGATTTGTAGTATGACAAAATGCTCCATCTCAGTGTTCACCCCTACTGTAAAAACTTAAGTGCTATTTCTGCCAGGTGCAGTGTCATGCCTGCTGGGCACTGCCACGGTCCTCACTTTGGTCTGCACTGTCTCCCCACAGTCCCACACTTGGGACTCCACAGTCCCTTCAGAGGAATAGAATCTTTTCCACAGAAAAAAATTATTATTTGGTTAAATAAAGGACCCACATATGGACTCGGGACCTCACTTGCATGAGGAACATGTTTGTATTGTTGCACTGCCAAGTAAATACCTGCGAATGCACAGCACAACTTTTACACATGCATGACCCAATTATGAGCGGTTCCTTATCTCTGTATTGAATATATATGACTTATTTTAGATTGTAACAAAGGGCTCAGTATCAGAGAGAGAGTTATAAGACAATCTTAATTAATGGTCTTAAGTAAAATTAGAAATTCAGTTAATAAAGATGTCATCTAAATACTCCAGGATTTCAGAAACCTAGCAAAAAGATGGAAATGGATCTTTCCAATATAAGAAGGTAAAATAGTTTCCAAAGAGCTTTTTAAATGTTCTTCATGCCTACACAAAGCTGAGACTTTCACAATCATTGTTTTAATGTTGGTATGCCTCATACAATAATGTGATGTTTCTAACAAGTCTGTGCTCTCTAGCACCAAACTTTAGCTTCTAGCTTAGAACATACTCAAAAGTGTTAGTAGCATTTGTGTGTCACTAACTCCCTTTGTCTATAGCAGTAGCAGAACCAACAGTCTTTTTCATCCTTACAGCATCATTGGAAAATAATAATTTTCAGAAGATTTTGTAGGAAAGTTGTAGTGGTTTCAGGTTCACCAACTTCTGTATTCCTGGCCAATGCACCGCTTTGTAGTGGTTTGAGTGCCCACTACAATTATTTACTCTTTTCCTGCTGTGAGACAGGATTAGGAGAAGAGCAAAACAGGTTTAAAACTTAAAAGGGTATAAAGACAGGTTTATTTACAGAAGAGAGAAAATATTAATAAGAAACAGAATAAAACCTTCAAAGCACTTCCCCTCCCCCACAACTTTCCTTTCCCTTCTCACGGACAATGTATAGAGACAAAACTTGGAACCCTAGGTCAGTTTGCCACCTATAAAATAGTCTTTCACCAGTTCTTTTAGAGAGAGGTCTCTTTTGGTCTGCCATGGCAACTTCCTACAAGACAGACAGTTCACTTGAGTCTTTTAATTCTCACAAAAGCAGCTGCCTGGGAATCTGCATTTGTGAAGTCCCCCCCAATATCAAACAGCCTTCCCACAGCTGTGTTATGGGTCATGCAAATTCATGGGGTATCATTTTAAAGATGAACACTTCAAAAGCAAAGGTTTTCTTCATCTCTAAGAACAGTGATATTTTCTAAGGGCAAATCTTTGTCTCATCTCTATCTCTGTTCAAGGTTCTCATAAGATCACAGCTACCTCAATATTTACTTAGTCCACCACAAATACCTTTGCTTATATCTGCAATCTGAACACTATTTTCATCTCCCCAATACATATTTCCACAACTTAAAGGGATATTCTAGTATATTACAGTCCATTACCACGGCTTTACCAAAGAATTTCAGCCTAAGACTTCTGGTTCCCTTTCCACCTAGGCCTCAACTCTTCCTTCACTGACTTTGATGTCTTCACATTGTCTCTCTACATGTCTCAAATCTGTCCCTTTCTCTCACTCAGAGAGAGGATTAGTGTTTTGCAAGTTTAACCTGTGCAAGGAAAGGGTTAAAATTTCTCCCAGGTCTGCAGAGGGTCATGATGGTCTTTCCTGGGCAGTGGCCGGTGGTAAATTCAGGCAACACGGTGGGTGGACCAGGATCTCAGGGGTTCTAGCTGCATTCAGTTTTCCGCTGCAGGGCCACTCTGCACGGCTACAGACCCGCCCTTGATCTCGGCTGCATGGCCTCTNTTTTGCTGTAACTTTCTTAGAAAAATCACTTCCGTGCAAAACCAGCACGAATGTCCTCAAACAATCCTACTCACTCATCTATAGCCATAAGCAAAATTCAATTATTAGTAACATTACTAAAATTTTGTTTCAGTTTGTACCACAAAATCTATAGCATGGCATGCTTTTTCAATAAAAACAGACGTAAGGGGAACAAAACTGACCTACATTTACTTATCTACCTCTGTGTTACTACTTAAGGGAAGTAGTAAAAACAAACATTGGATGTGTAGTTGCTTGTAACAGAATAGAAGATAGCTGGCTACAGCACAATGAAAACTGTTATCAAAAATCTAAAACTAGAGTAATTCAGACTACATGAAGGTAAAGATATTTTTAAGAGTGGAATGCCAGGGGGCAGTGAGAGACAGTTGTACCTGAAGGGACAGGAATCTGGGAGTCTGCACAGGCCATCTCCCTGCTGATGGGGGAAAATCCTGCAAGGACAAAACACAGGGGCAGAGCTGAGTACAGATGACAGGGTCCATCAGTAGGACAAGAGATGAACCAGGTTCAGAGTCCTTCCAAGATCTCATCTGGGGGCAGGAGGAGAAGAAATCAAGGCAAGCCAAATCATAGTACTGGGGGATATATCCAGGCACCAGGACTGGGCTGCAGTCTGGTGCTTCTGTGGTATTGACTGGGGAGCTGTGATAGCCCCAAAGCTGAGATAAAATTATGTCCTCCGTCTTGCAAAGGTGGCTGAGGGCCCCAAGTGAAGCTGTTAATGCCTTTTTTGGGGCTGTGACAAGATGCTATGAATTCTACACTGCTTTGAGATCTTTTAAGTAATATTGGTATTGTAACACAGCCAGATGTGTCAGGCATTGTTTTTTCAAACACATTGAGCATGATGCCCTTGCTGACACAGCTTTCTAGGTGCTTACAATTCTGCTTCACTGGAATTAATATACATAATTAGAGCAACATTTATAAAATTAAATATACTGTAAATTGATATATCTGGACCACTTTAAGATGGGGTTGAAACTAATCTTTAACTCAATAGTACAAAATTGATTCAGTTTAGAAATGGTAGTGTCCTTTAATTCTTCTCTTATTGATCATGCACAAGATACATTCAAAAACTTTTGCAGAGATGCAAAGATGAAATCTTTGCACTGGAAAAACAATTTCCTTAGCCAAGTGAAGTTCCTCTAAGATGACACATAGAGGCTTTTCGTATTGTCTATGACTTCAAGAAAAAGAAACCCAATGCAGAAAACCATTCTGGTAATATCGAATGGCATAGGGCTATTGCAGTTGTCCTGGGTCCAGAGGGAAAGAGGGGTGGCGTTTCTAGCACTTATTCCATACTACCCACGTCACGGTGCAGCCGTGGTTTCAGCAGGAAGAGCCGGTGTGCGGCTGGAAGGGCCTCCATCTATTTGTCGGGCTCTTTTTGTGGGAGGTATGTGCCAGGCCAGCACTGGGATAAAGACACCCACCACAGGTCAGAGCAGCCCGAGTCCCAGTGCCACTGAGAGGAAGCTGGCCTGGGACCTGAGCCCTGTCAGGCAGCGCAGAATGAGCAGCTCAGCAGCAATACTGCTTATTCGAACTAGCTGTCCAGCTTTGGTTCCAGCTTTCTGGCCCTGGTTTTCACTGTTTGCAGACTGGGGAGGGCAGGAAGAACCTGTCCGGCATACTGCCTTTGCTCTCCCAAGTGCTGTGTGACGGGCAGCATGGGGACAAAGGATATTTTCCTTTGTCTAGAAAACAATGCCAGGTTTTTCCTCTTCCCCTCTCTCTCAGAAATGGTTTTGTTTGTTGGGTGGTGAATATCCTCTTGTGGGTAAAGCACTCTCTCTTTTGCGCCCTCTTTTATTAATATAGTTGTGTTAATGTCAGTTTTTCAGTAAAATTGTGATTCCAACTTGAGATCTGTCCTAGTATTTCGTCTGCTATTGGAAAGGGGCAGGGGAAGAGGTGCAGCTTGAGTGAGGTCAGTTTTTCTGCTGGGTTTTAAGCCAATTGTATTTAGTTTTGCCTTAAAGTTTTTGTTTTGTTGGTTTTTTTTTGTAAAACCTCATTATATTAATATTTTAGTACATTTTTGCATGTCGTCTTGTATAAGACACTCTATTAATATCTAAATTTTTTAGTGTTCCTTCATGATCATCTTTTTTCTTTATTTTCTTTTTTAATTGACCTTAAGGTAATTAGAAGAAATGAAGATGGGTGCGATGTTCTTAGTCAACACTTTTACTGACACCTTCTAATGAAAGGTCCAAATAGCTGTATTTTATTTTAAGCATAATTTAATAAAATTCAGATTGTACTTTGTTTACATTTTATATGAAATTGACAATTCTCTATTGTTGATTTTCAAATATTCCTTGGGATGAGGGGAGGAGGTGTTTTGGTTTTTTCAGGTATTCAAATATATGTTTTATCTTGTCACTAATTTATGACCAACATATGTGGTTGATGCCTAAATATACAGTTAAGAAGTTATATTTAGAAATCTGTATTTGAAAACTGGACCTGGAAATTCCTTGATACTTCATATACAACGTTCATTCTATTTGATATTACGCTAAGACTTCACAAGGATTAATGAGCACATTACTCTGTGTGTGTCTGTGTGTATGTGTGTGTAGGTTTATGTTTCTCCACCTAACTTTTAGTGTACTTCCTTCACATTATATCTCTATTATTTCTTTGTAACCTCTTCCAACTCTTGTTTTTTTCTTGTTGGGGTCACTGTATCAGGAACAATCCAGGAACTTCTTCCAAATGCTAATTGGTCAGAATTCTTATAATTCAAAACACAGGTCTTTTAAAGATGCCTGTCACTGTTTTATCTGACAAGTTCAGTTTAGTCTTCAAATATCAGTTCTGACTTTGATACTGTCTTGATCTTTGATACTGTCTACATTTTCTTGAGGTGTTATGCTCAGCTATATCCATACAGTCTTTTTTTGCATATTTGATTGTGACTGAAATTAATCTGTCAATGCAATTGCTACATAAGGAACATTAATATGGGCATTCCTAAAATGCCTATTTGCCTATGAATGAGTGATTCAGAGTGTTTGCTGTTTAGGTAATTAAAGCAGCTGAAGGATGAAGAGAGGTACAGAGAAAGGTGATTCAGTGTTCTAGCAATCTTAGTGATTTGATTAGTGACACTGCGCCAGTTACTCATAAGGTATGCTACCTATAAGTATCATTTCTTGTTCACCTGAAATTCTTGCCCCTCCAAAAAATGCTTTTTCCAAGAGGTTGTGGCAAAGAAAAAAAATAAGAAAGAGAAAAATCTCTGTTGGATTTTGCTTGGGACAGTTAATACCTAAAGATGTGATAGTCAGGGTCAGTAAGTCTAATAGAATAGCAAAGAAGTAGCAACCTGGGGATATATAATAATATTTATGACATTTTTCTAGAAGCGTATATTTACATTCTGGTCCTGAATCCAGAATTAAGCAACCATTTTAGTCAGTGAAGTGTCAGAAACTAAGCCAATTATATACTAAACCACTCAAAAAGGAATTGAGGAGTAGTCATTGAGCTAAGGAGCTAGTCTTTCTTTTGCTAATTTCTTCATTATTCCTTGCCTAGAAGAAGGAATAGGAAGGCTTATATGTTTAGAAGGCTTATATGTTTAAAAGATTCATGTAAGAAGTGAAAACTATGGGCTTGCTACATTAAGGAAGGGAGACACTTTAACAACGGAATGACATTTGAAGTCCAGTCTCCAAAATTTTTGTGGTGTTTTAAAGGCTGAATGTAGGCAGTAGGACTTCTCTAGCCTACAATGTTAGTGAAAGAAACAATACATAATGTGTTTTTTTTGTTGAATTCAATCTATTTTAAGTATGTCCAGACAATATCAAAATCCTCTTGGGAATTTTATGTTTTCTCTAGGCTTTTTCAAAAGGTAACAGCAGAACTGAAACCACATAAATGTTTAGTGACTCAATTAAATTTAAAGCCCCATGTAAAAATAAAAGTAACCAAGGTGCTTGCAACACTTGCTGGTCTGGAATGACAATACTGAATGAACTGTAGGTCCCCCTGGCTAACACGTTAATGCAAATTTGGAATTCTCTTTTCCAGGGATCTATATTCCATGGACTTGTTCTCGAGGCCTTAATCAGATGTTCAGAACCTTACCTGTCAGACAAGAGACACAATGTAATGTCATATCTAATGTCAAATAAGTATAATTATTTCAAATCTCTCCTTATTGCCTGGTTTGTGTGACAGGCTGCAAGAATTTTCAGTTTATCATAACTTGTACTGTGCAAGATGCTGAACCGCATGATATTTTCTATTAATTTCCAACACAATACCTCCTGCTTGAATGCATTCCCTTATTATACAAATTCAAAGGTTGTTTGTCAATTATTTAAAAGACATCTGTTAAAATTAAGAACATGCTTAAAAGAAACAGTACTGTCTTCCAATTTGAAGGAGTTCCTGTCTAAAGAGTTCATCTTGCTAATGTCATGGGTTGCCTTCAGTTGCCTCCCTGATCTCCTGGATTCCTGCAGGGTCAGAAATGTGTCATTTCTCTGTACTTCATTGTCAGAGAAAGAAAAGAGAGAAAGAAACACCATTACACATGATATATTTTAAGCCTTGCATGGAACTTCATAATAACTCTATGCTTTCTTTGTGATTAGATGCTGTGTAGTAATCTTATGAAGAATGATAAAGAAAAACCAGTACCTCTACTATCTTATTTGCCTTCTAGCCATTTCTAACTTTTTTCATCAACTACATCAACTTCATAGATCTTACTTAAAATTTATATAACCCATCAAGGAAGACTAGCAGGATATAATACTTACAGAGTTGTACACAAAAATGAACTGATAATGAGGATAAATGGTTGGACAAAAGGCTGATTTGACTAAGCCTCCTCTACTTCTGATGGGAATATACTTGAATGCACTTTACATTTGTTCTCCATGTGATCAGTAGAACTGACTGAAATTGAATTCTATGCACAAAACACAGTACAAATATGTGCATAGAAATGCCAATGAGCATTTCTGGAAAACAATGGATTTACTGTGATGCCAGGCACTGACTTCTTGGTTTGAAGATTAACAATTTTTTGTGTTCTCTGCTTTTATGTCAACGCCTTATAAGAACTTTGGTTGTCACCATGATACATGCATAAAATACATTCTACTGGATTTCTAAGTTTTACTGCAGTCCTAACCAGAATTTTTGATATATGAAGATTTACTGAGGATGGCTGTACCCTTCTGGTCATCCAGTTAAGAAAACCTCATTGCGAGGCAGTTCTATATATAGCAGAGTGATGAATGTAGCAAGGGACAATCAAAAAATTTAGGAAAAGCATTTATCTAGTTGGGCAAGAACATACTGCGTTTTTTTAGTTTGCTCTTCTGGGATAGCATTCTTTTCCCTACATTCTTCAGGTTGGGATCTATACTTTTTTTTTCCCCACAGAAAAATGTCCAGTCAAAAATGTTTTGTGTGCTGAAGTATTTGCCATTTATGTCAGGATAAATATTGGTAGTGACAGATTAGACTAAAGTGTGAGTGTAATCATTACACTCTCATGTCAGAACAAAACCAAGAAAGATGATTTAATTTGTACTGTAAGGTAGGACTAAGAACTTTCTGTGTGACATCTCCACAGTCACAGCAATGACAATCATTTGTTTAGGATCTCTTTGGAACCAAGAATGCTACATTCTGCATATAAGTTTTAATCGTATACATTGATTGCTGTAGATGAAGACTGATTTGATTTATTTCAGGAATACTGCAGCATAAAACAACCTTAAAATAAATATGGGAATATTTTGACAACTGAATTAACACACACAGAAAAAGAAAAAAGCTCGTTTGCTATTTCTCTTTTTTTATTTTTTTGTTTCTTTTAAACTTCTTGTTTCTTTAAACTTCTTTTAACCCTTGACATGAAATGCTGATTCAATAGATCTTTCAAAAAAGTGGATGAATAACACAGTCATCATCAGAAGTATTCATTTAAAAATTGATTTAAAAGGGGTAAAGGGACAAAGCCAGGGTCACTAGTGATGAGTGATAGAATGGTGTGCCAGAACTTGAGGAAATGAGCACTAATGTGATCTCTCAGTCTGTTTCATGGGGTGTTGGCTCCAATGAAATATTTAATCTGAAATGTTTCTACACTATTGCACATAGCATGAGGAACAAATAAGAGGAGCTTCAGGCTTTGTCCCAGTCCCAGAGATCTGACATTACTGGGATAAGCAAAACCTGATGGGATAGGTCCTATGTCTGGCGTGCCCTGTTGGATGGTTACAGGCTCTTCAGGAGGGACAGGAAGGGCAGAAGAGGCTGGGGATTGTAATTGTACATAAAAGAAGTGTTCAAAAATACGGAGCTCACANATCACACAGCTGGTACAACCTGCACCAGAAGATTACTAAAATACCTGTAAGTGGGAGCCCTAACAATTAAACCATAGGAGCAGTTGTTCAGTAGTCTGTGAGCTAGTACTGTACCTCACTCAACTTAATTCATTAAAACTAGGAAATATTCTGAGATGGAAGGGGCCCACAAGAATAAGAGAATTGCCCACCTACACAGGGATGGGATCCACAGCCTTGGCTTTATTAGCATCATGCTCTAATCAACTGAATTAATTGCTATGATTGTTGGGTTTAAAGCCCTTTTGAGTAAAGAAGAAATAAGCGATGAAATGTTTGGCACAGTTCTTGTTATATACAAGATATATAAAATTCTGCAAAATTCAATTCTTCTGAATATTAACATAAAGGAAGCCAAAATCATCCTCCTGGATTGCAACCCAAATGTACTTCCCCCCAGAACACTGTGCATTTTTTATCTTATTTTTTCTTTTCTTACTGCTATTATCATTGCTCCCACATTAAGACATATCCATATCTATCTCCATTATTTTTATTACGTTCTACTGAAATCAGTTTTTATTCCATTTACTTAGTTTTTGACCACCTTCACACTCTTCACCTTTTATGTGATGGTAGCCATTGTTTCAGCTACCTGTTTATACAAAGTCTTTTCACTTCTTAAATGTATCTCCAGCATAGGACAGATTGCATATTCTCCAGTTTCAAAGAGCTTTGTGATTTCTTGTAGCTCAGAGATATTCCTGCTGCTAGAAACCAAATTCTTTGTCATAATACATAGTTGAATGTAGACATCTCCTATGGTTGATGTCTTTGAAAATTGCATTTCCTGCTGAGACAAGTCAGTCTTTTTACTACAAATGTCTTTTATGTGATGAAGTTTGCTTAAAAGCATCCAAGCATTTCCCAGAAGCAAGTGTTTAAAAGCAGAATCCAATAAAAAAGGAGAATTTCAGCTGGCAAATTTCACTACTGGAAAAAAATGTCTAAGCTCTGGGACCACACATTCTAGAATATTAAAAAGGCTTAATCAAGGAAAACCAGCTATAAATCAATGTTGTAACTCTGCAACCGTAGGGAGGCAGAAACATAGAAACATAGGGAGGTAGAAAAACAAATGGAAGCACTATACAAATCATAAACAAAACACTGCACTTTGTTTAAAATCTTAGTTCAGAGTAGGTGAATAAAACAAGATTATACAGGACCATTCACTAAAGCATTTTTCTTTATCTGTAAGTTTTGTCTTTAATAAAAAGAGGAAAATCAAAGTGTCATAATTGCTTCCAGGATAGTAAAAAATTTTATCAACCAGCTAATCTACTTTAGATAATCCCTATTGCAACAGCTGTATCAAGAACAAAGGATTATCACTAAGAAGAATTTCTTAATGTCTCACAGGATGCAAGCAGTCCTTTTGAGAGGCAGCAATAATACAGTCATTGTGATGAAGCCCAGTGATCAAATGTCCAGGAGGGAAGGCAGTTGTAATCTAATGAGCCTTGATCCATAATATTCCAGAAAACAACATGGGGAAAGTGTTTGCAGAATATTTGACCATATAATAGACTGTAAAATTTGACTGTAAAGAAAATTTAGGTTTTCTGAGAAGATTATATGGTAACTTGTGGCTGCCACAAGAACACATCTC
>VZUA01026905.1:19173-29386 GCA_013401035.1 Horornis vulcanius | reverse complement strand
GAAATGCATTCAGACGCTAATGCAGTCTGCAAGAATGAACAAAGCTCTATATTTTTCCATAAACATCTTCATTTTGCTAAAGACAAACTTAGTCTCAAGCAAGATGAGTGTCTGTGTGTGCAGGTCCAGACCCTGAAAAGCCTGCCTCTGGCCAAAGTCTTACTCAGTATTTGAGCCACTTCTGCATTACCACCTTGTTTCAGTACTCACTGAGGGACAGTGTGTTTATTAATCCTTCAGAACCACACGTTGTAGCCCCAGAGGGATGAAGCCTGCTGCAGAGCCTATCCTGACTTATGGGAATTTAACAGAGTATCTCAAACTGTGGGATTGTTCCCTACAGCTCTTATGGGCAACATTTTTTTTTGTCTGTGACATGCTCTGCATATACTAAGCATAGCAAAAGGTCTAGCAGGGGGATTTTCAATGAAATTTCTATGTGGTAGACAACCAGAGCCTCCTGAATTTCAGTAGATCCGGGTCTCTAACTGCCACAAAGATCTTTTGACATATTCAGCCTAAAAGAATTCATTCTGCTGACTACATTTCAAGAAAAAAATAACAGTAACCAACTGGGGAAGCTTGTAAATAAACACCTGCAAAAAAGCCTCAAAAATAAGCACAAGTATCAGCCTAGTTAGAGGATTCCCTGGCAAGCAGTAGGAGAACGTATTTTTAGGGAGCATGTGGCAGGGAAATCAGGTGTTCTTTTACTGGTGTCACTTCTGACTGTCATCAAAGTGCTCTTGACCCACCCCATCTGATAGAGCACAGCACTGGCCAAGGCCGCACCACCAAATAAAGCTCGAGCACTGCTCAAGTTATTTGAGACCAATTTCTCCCCTTGTAATGGCTCTGCATCATGTGTGTCACTACCTTGTCTCCCAAATGGGTCCAGAAGGAGCAATGCATTAGAGTGAAAGAAATAACCCTGCAGGCAAAGCCAAGCATCAGGATTGCCAAGTTTCTTTTTGCAGACAGAATCAGAGAATATTCTGAGCTGGAAGGCACCCACAAGAATCATCAAACCCAGCTCTTAGTGAATGGCCCCTTTAACACCTGAAGGCAGCACGTACACAGGAGCTAATTTAATACAAGTAAAACCTAAGAATACAGAGCAGAAGAAGACTTAAGGACACATAACACTGCTGTCCTGGGGGTCACCCCTAAGATCCTCTAACCAGGACAAACCTGCAGGGAATGGAGCACCTCTGACTCTGCATTAGTTCTTTTTGAACTGTGCACTGTAAGCAAGGGGGTCAAAGACCTTGGCTTGCCTTAGCCTGTGCTCGGACTTGGGCAAACCTCCTCACCAAGACCTTCAGGACATTTATATCCAAACCAGAAACACAACTGCAAGGGAGTCACATACAGACGTGCCTCTGACAAGGAGCAAAGGGACAGCAAGGAAATGTGGGAATGGAGAGCTGAAAGGCACATGGCTTTGTTTGTTTGTTTGTTTGTTAGCTCTTTAACTTCGGAATCTCAAACTCTCCAACACTTTAACTTGGAATTCCCCTTTGTGAAGGAGAACTTCGGAGGACAGAAATGGAAATTTATATATAAAATATACATGAGGAAGGGAGGGGAGGGAAAAGAGTGATTCATTATTATGGCTTACATATCATTACACATTCAAAAATTCCAAGGTAATATATTTTTCTTCATTGCTTGGATAATAAATCATCATTCGATTACAAAAGGGGAGTACCTGGATGGAACAGCAGCATTTCTGAAAAATACTCCTGGCAGATGAATGACAGGAAAATTTATGGATAATTCAGTTGCCTGACTGTCCTGCCTCCAGGAGAGAAGTCTATGCCAATATCTAAACCTTTCCTGACAATTCACACAGCAGACACTGGATAGAGTGAGGTTTTTAGACCTCCCTTGGCTTGATTTTTGTTATTCCTTCCTTGGCAGCCTGCAGAACATGTCATAGCAATGCAAAAGGGTTAGGAAAAATCTATCAAAGAAGCTACTGAGCCTGTACTGCAGGACTGCCTCTAGGACATGTTTATATGAAAACTATACAGCTGTGTTCCCCACTTAGCCAGAGTTGTCCAACCAATCAGATCTTTCAAGGGTCACTGGTATTTGTAAGAGTTTCCAAGTAAAAAAAATGACCATCCAGTCTACCATCAGCTTGCTGTTTTCTAGTTTATCTTCATTTCATCTCCCAGGTTTTTTTCAAGACAACTCTTAATATTTTTCCCCTGTATAAGCAGAGTAATTTCACTCTTCAGATGGTGCCTTTTGAGTCATTCTTCATTTTTCTCCCATTAGACTCCTAGCTAGGTGTAAGTCTGAAAATCTGGCAAAATGTTGCAGGAGAGGGGTGAGGCAGCTGAAGGAAAAGATGTGGCAGAAGCCACATGCAGAGGCAATCCTTACTGCAATAAGGGCAGATGGGCAGGAGTCAAACCCCATCTTTTCTATTGATAATCACTTCTGACAGGAAATTTCTGTCTTCTTTTATGAGCAGCCAAAAGGTACCTACATCTCACCAAGAATGGGGTCCAGCCTTGGAAAAGTGTAACTCACCCCTTGCAGAGTCCACTGCTCCTGGTGGAAGTGCACCAACAAGCACTTCTTCCAAGAGGAGCATGCCTTGGAAACACAGAGGTTTCCATCTGGGAATTGCCTGTTCTAAGTTGGAGTACAAATTGCATCTCTACACCAGGCTTTGTGTTTTCACGCTGCTCAGCTGCCAAAAACCACAGACAGATTTTGACACAGAAAAAGATTTTTTCCTTCGGAGGGACAACTGAGATGATCAGGGGAAGCAGCTGAACATATGGGCTAGGTTCTCTGTCAGCAAAAATTAGACACCTACTTCTGAAGCAGACATGGAGAGCCTCCCTTCGCAGGTGGCAGAGTGAAGCAGTGCATCCCACCTCCTCCTGGAGCCAGCATGTGAAACAGCTCACATGAATCATGCTCTAGGAATGCCTCTTCCTTAGCAGTGATTATAAAGAGAGCCTGGATGAGTAGCTCATCTGCTGCCATCTGAAGCAGAAGGAAGTGGATTCATTACTTTGAAAGCAGAAATAGAAGGCTTTATTTCCTGCTGGTTTCCTGTTTCTGGTGGCAGTGTAGAAAGAACAAAGCCAGCAAAGCCAGCATGGTCTCTGAATTTCTCTCTGGGAGATGTTTTATCTGCTACACCAGTGCCCAGATTTCAAAGGTTACACAAGACACAGCGCTGAGAAAAATCAAACTCAAGCTTCCTCCCAAACTGCATTCCTATTGGGCACTACCCAGTACTATACACCCAAAACATTAAAGACCCCCAAAGGCTTCCTACACAAAGGAATGTGAAGTGTTTTCCAAAAGAATCATCCAAGAATACAAATAGTTGTAAACCAGCTTGTCTTTTTAAAAAAGTGAAGACATTTGGGCAATAAATGTAATAGGGTAACTTCATCAATACATCAAACAACACTCTGATGGATCATGTTCTTCCTGGAAAAATCTCAAGTCTTCCAGACATGTTACCATACAGGAGACATGTTCTCCAGGGCTATTTTGCTCACTAATTCTTGCAGTACCCTCCCCAAAAATTGAATAGCCATAATTACACTGGGACATGAAAGGATTTATGCTAGCTTGAACATCTGTTATCAAGCCCCTCACCACTGAGATTCATTAGGTGCATATCTACTGCCACTTTGGCCTTATTGCAATTGCCTGTAGCTTAAGAATATATAATTCCTTTGCCCTCATCCCCAGCTGAAATACCTTCTGTGGAATAAACATGCATTTTACACATGTCTCCATTACCGTGTCCTTTGGCAGGATTAGGATGTGAGAGTGTTTCACACCTGATGCAGAAAAGTTTTTGCTTTGAGTTTTCAGCCAGGCATGATCTGTCAGTGGATAGAAATCTCATCTCTGAAGCCCTGGGGCCTCTGCCTAAGCAAGGTAATGTAGCAGATTTTATTAGCAGTTTCTGAAAGGTAATCTAACACTAGATTAGCATTAAATGGTCCAGCAAAGTAGACACTTGAAGGCATCTGTAAACATCATCCCATGCCCTTGATTGTACAAATATCTGGTTTTTAGGCAAGAGGCAGTTATTTTATTTAGATGCTTTGAGGCACTGATTTGCTTTGTATACAAACTACTGCGTACTTAATGTCTTGGTAAGCTCTTTCCCTCATCAAAGCAAAAATGACTTGATATATCATATGACTTGCTAATAGATGACTAGATAAAGCTGAATTGTAAAATGATCATTGCTGTTCTCATGGCTTTCCTAATATGAGAAATGCGATCAGAAAATAATCTGCTACTGAGAAGGCAATCCGAATCCCCTTCGGGAACAGGCTGCAAGGATACAGCACTGAGGATGATACATTAGCATTTCAAGAAGAGCCTGGAATCAGCACAGAGAGTGCCACAGAGGAGTAGCTAAAATTTCTTTATCTCTAACTGCTAATATTTCTGGGAAAATTGCAATATTGGGAAATTGCAGAAAGACTAAACACCTTGCTTAAATTAAGTTGGACCTGCAAGTGTGCATGATCTGTTCAAGGCCTATAGTATATGATTTTCCTCAAATTAAAAGCAGAAATTTCAGCCCTGGATAGGCTTCCTCTGTCAGTGCTACTTATAAACTTTAGGGCAAGGATTAATACTGAGGTCAGTATTTTCAGAAGTGGACGTTATATCTGAATGACCCACTAGAGACACCTTAGAGTGGTTTAATTTAATGGGGCTTCCATCACTTACACATCATATCTTAAAGGGATTGAATAGCCTCAGAAGCTTTGTCAAAAGATACCAGAAGGTTTTTTGGGTTGGTGTTTCTGTTGTTGTTTTTCAAATGTGCAATATTTATCCTTCATGTAATATCTCTAAAGTTTCTTCCATGAAAACAGAGAAAGCAATTAGAGGGATCTGCACCTGTTTTTCATAATAATAAGGAGTTGTAGGGATTTTATATATAGAATGAAATACTGCATAATAGAGAATTTTAAGATAGTAAACAAAAGAGCTTAGGCAACTTCCTAACGAGCTTGAATGATTTATAGCTTCTCGGGCTCTAGAGACATACTTGAAACTCCAATGACTTTCTGCCGTGGGCACAGTTAATAAAACTTGAATTTCTAATCTTGCATTTTCCCCAACTGAAAGTTTTAGCTAATCAAAACATCCAGCTGATGTACCAAAGCAAGTACTATAGAGTGCTCCAAGTACCCACAAAATAACAGACAGCTCAGGTTACACAGAGCCATCTGAAAAACGTATCAAAATCATGTACCAAACTGTTCCCATTTCCTTTCTGAATTCCAGTCAGGTGGCATATGAACAAGTCTCCTGGATGCTGTACAATAAGGAAAATTATCAAATACACACAGTGGCTTTTAAAGGGAAGCAAACGCTAAGGAAGAATTATTTTTGTGAGGGTGAGGGGAAATGAAAGCTTGTGAATACTTTTTAAAGGTATTGCCTGCGTTTTCTACCACGGCACTTCATTATGTCCCCATGCTAACCACTGAGTGAGCTTTGGCATTTGCACGTGGTGAGATGTGATCCCAGGAACAGGCACCCAGCTGAAGAGACAAGACAGAGGCTGCGTAGTTCCTGGCCCATTCCAGGGCACCACCATGGAATGCACATTGGTGGAGCCCCAGCCTGGTGCTCCCTACACCCTGTCCATGGCTCTCAGCATCTCCCTGGAGCACACTGTCCATGCTCCCTGGCAAAGCAACCAGCACAGCACTGCATCCCCTTTCAACAACTCTTCCAACTTGCAATGCACTTGGGGCCTTGCCAAAGCTCTCCTACACAGAATGGCTCAAACCCCTCCCAACACCTTATAGCACATTCAGTAGCTCTCCCCCTCTCCCTCAAAGGCACATACCTCTTTCTACAGGAAAAAAAAAAAAAAAAAAAAAAAAAAAGATTAATTACTTTAGCAATGGAAAGCTGCAATAATAGGCCAATGAAAATAGCTAAAGTTGTAGCCACTTTGCCTAGCAATTACACGTGTGACAAATTCATTTATCTGCTAGTCCAGCAGCTTAATTTACATCCCCACTTAACAGTTAATTCTGTAAGTGCACTTCACTGCAACAGCAGCAGGGACAGCAAAGGCTGGACCCTCTTGAAAGAAAACCCCCTTTTAATAAATACCTCTGCAATTAATTATGCAGCAAAACCAGCCAGCAGCAAGAGGGAAAACATCACAGTATTTACATGTGGAAACAAAACATCAGTGTGGTAAGAGGCAGATGATGTAGAATAGTGAGACAGAAACCAAGCTAATATTCACAGGAATTCAGGTGAAGGAGATTTAAAACATCACTTACTAGGAGAACACTGATGAAAATTAATTGGAAGAGATGGGAGCACTGTTTCTGCATCAGGAGAGCAGAATTTTTCAATGTCTGTAATAAAATGATGATTTATAACTCTGCAGTGAAGAAAATTTACGCACTGACCAATACTCTTGTAAGGTTTAGATCAGGTCAGGGATTTCCTGATCATATTTTGCGTTTGTCAGAAACTGTTGACTCATCAAAACCACATCTGTTATTTACCACTAAAAGTTTGAATGGTGTTTATTTTTGTCTGGATTCCTTAGGAAACCTCTGGTCAAAAACAAAAGGGGTGCAGAGTAGAACCAGCAGCTAAAGCACTTGCCTGCTGTGTGAGAGACCAGGATGCTGAGGCCAAGCTGACCCAGTCAAGTAGGAAAGTTGAATTTCAGTGTGTAACATGCAGGCAAAGGACATTGTCACAGTACCATGGTGTGTCTTGTTCAGGATCTAAGTGAAAAGGCAGAGTGTCCCACTTGCTCTCTGCATGCAGAAGTAGAGAGTTTCCTAAATCCCAGTAAGTCACAAAGAATGGAACAACAGTCCTTTGTGTGGTGCTCTTATGCAGAGATGGAGCAAAACCCAAAAGCAACAGCAGATTTACTTGTCCAGTAATTTCAGGAAGTCAGAGGAGGGGGTCTCCTCTTTATTCCTTTTTAAATTAAAGCCATGGTTCCCATTTGGGAGGGCATCTAGTGACAACCACTAGCTTTTCCATAGTTTGTTTGACCGTGCTGTGGCTCATAATTCACCAGGCATGGTGCTAAGATGTGCTTCAAACAAGCCAAGGGCAATAGCCAGCAGAATTTCAGCACAAAGATGAAATTCCAACATTTGAGCACCGTTTTTTGGCATATGGATGAACCACCACAAGTTCAAAATCAGCACTGAAAATTATTGCCCTTCTATTTTACCAAGCCCTGCATCCTACATGACAATAAATAATGCAGTTTTGCACACGTGTAGGTGGCAGTGGCTGCCCTCAATCAATTAGTATATAAATACATGCAATAAATACAATTATGATATAAATATCACATGATATTGCACAGGTATCACATGTCATTCCATCAGAGATTCATGCAGAATGAAGTGATCAGACCTGCTGTTCCTACCAAATTTGAGAAGCTTGGGGAGTGGGATGAAGGAACCTACACAAAGCTCAACAAGGAAGTAAGAAACATCCTTAAACTGTTGCATGAATATGAAATATCCTGACACAATCTAGATAGTTTATCACTTCTGGAGTTAATCACACTTTTCTTCTTACTGAGAGACAATTTTAAAGAGAGACAGTAAGAATCTTGAGAGGTGGTCTGATAACTATGCCCAAGAGCTGCTTCTGAAAAAGAGAAATATTTGGCCATGATGCTGGGGGACAGGACAGGGCAGATACCCATCTGGAAGTTTTAGCATAAAATCAAAGCTTTTTTGGAAACAGGAGCAACAGGAGCACAAAGTTTCTTTATTTCATGATCCAGAACGTGTGGTCTCTCAGCATTGCCCTTGCTATTCTGACTTTGTACAGCCTAAGGATAAGTTTTGCCCTTTCCTGAATGACTCAAAATCTCGCAAGATACAATTACTGTAACTGAAAAAAAATTAAAATTTAATTTTCAGTCCTACAAGAAGAGTGTTCAAGCTGAGATAAACATGCAGAGAAATAGTTGAAATCACAAGGCCCAAATCCTCCCACACAGCCAGGTTTGACAGACATCATGTGAGATAAGAACATTGAAAAGAAAATTATCAGAGGAATTTTGTCAACCAACTGGAAATTAATTCCATCTGAAATCATTCTAATTGGCTGTTTTAATGGTAAGGCAATAAACATTTGAGGGGGAATCTGGGTTTAAAACAAAAATGATAATTTATTTAGCCTGTATAGATTTGCTCAGCTGTAAATCACTGATGTATCAGATAATACTTTGCATTCTGTCTTGAAAAATCACACCAAGTAGAAAATACAATTTTCCTGTGTTATCAGGAGTGGCAGAGGCAGCTGGCTCTCTCCTTGTAATCCTTACTAACATAACTGCATAATCACCTCACTAAGGACTGAACCTCAGCTCTGAGGGCTCTGTCTTCTAGTTGTTAGTTTCTAAAAGCACAGGGAAGATCCTCCCCAAGTGGAATTTGCATCACTAATTATTATAGAATAATTAGGCAGAACAGATGCTGACTTCTGAACTCACTAAGCCTTGTAAAATTCCCAAGGGCTCAAAGTTTTGGTATCACTGAACTGTTGCTTTCTTTCATACTGTAACTGGATTGCTGTCACCAAGAACCATGTGATGGTATCAGGATTACAGTGACCCACCACGTAACCCAAGTTACACTGACCCATCCAAATACTCAGAATGAATGGATCTCCCGTTGTCATTTTTTTAGACAGGCTCTACAGTTCAATATTTTAATAGGGAATATCTATGTGTCAATAATAGGGCTTTCAAAGCACTATAAATGACAGACTATTCTTCTAAAACACAGTGCAATTTTTAAGACACGGATTTTATTTTTTACCAGTGTAGACAGACTCAAATGAAAGGTATTAAAAGAACACAATCCTTTTGTAAGTTAAGGAAGACTTGCCTACAGTGAGTTTTGCTGCACTTAGAAATAGTACATTACATCAGGTATATCTTGCAAGCAGGAAATGCCTTTACAGATGTCAAAAATTGCACTGGAATACTTAATTAAAGAAGCATTTTTAGACTCCGATGAAAAACTTAAGTTCCTCTACAAGCTGCTGAATAACCACCTGACACCAGCAGAGTTTCACGTTTTCCTCAGGCATGGAATTGTAGAATCATGGAATGCTTTGGGCTGGAAAGGAGCTTAAAGCCCATCCAGTCCCACCCCTGCCATGGCAGGGACACCTTCCACTATCCCAGGTTGTTCCAATTCCCTGGGCTTAGGCACTTCCAGGGGTGGGCAGCCACAGCTTCTCTGTGCAACCTTTGCCAGGGCCTCAACACCCTCACAGAGAAACAATTTCTTCCTAGTATCTAATTTAAACCTACTCTCTAACATTTTGAAGCCATTCCCCTTCTTTTCTGTCACTACATGCCCCTGTAAAACATTCCTCTCCATCTTTCTTTCTCTCCTTCCAGTTTCTCAGCTTAAGCTGGGAAATGCTAAGGAAAAGAAGAGTAGGTTCAATTATTTGCTCAAGTTTTCATTTCCTGAAAAATAAGAGGGGCAAGTTTTGCTGAACTCACAACCACACACCCAGTGACACTTTCTGAAGGTCTCTGCCAAATGGCCGCTGGTGTTTAGAGAACAAAAGAAAGGACTAAACTAAGGATAAATCTCAGTTTCTGTGCAACAGAAACTCCAAAGCAGCTCCAAAACTCCAACTCAGTGGTTGGGATCAGCAGAGGTCACTGGTACCTATGTGAAGGGAGGATCAGGACAATTTAAATTGTCCTCATTCCCTTTGGGAAAGATCTGAACTTCTCCCTGGCAGCAAAACACTTAACTAAAGTATGAAAACTGAGCACACTGACCTGGCAGTGAGACTGGTCTATTCTTCAGTGGTAAAACTGCTCATGAAAGGTAGTGGAAAAGAATTACAACAAAGAGCAGGAGAAGGTGGTTCTGGGGAGAGTTCTCTCAGCCTGATGATGCTTTACTTTAGGCTACTTTCACTGTCACAGTTGGCAGAAATCAGCTTCTTTCTGAAAATGAATCACAGACCCAAATTCCTTTCTGGAGGATCCTCTCTCGACACTAACAGTGTAAAGAGAAGAGCTTCTAAACCATTCATGAAGTGGCTGTAAAAGGTGGCAAAACAAATATCTGTGCACTTGTAATGGTGCCACAGATGCTCTGAAATCAATTTGTCATTGATTAAAAGGGGACATGTGCCTCTGGAAACATTGGAT
>VZUA01026905.1:3678-14387 GCA_013401035.1 Horornis vulcanius | reverse complement strand
CACCCTCTTGGGAAAGAGCCTTTTCCTAATATCCAATCTAAACCTCACCTGACAACTTCAGGCCATTCTCTTTGGTTCTCTGCTAGAGATGACAAACAAAACATTTAACTTCAGCAAGAAACCTGAGACTTGCTAAGCTGACTCAATACACTTACTTCTAAACCTGACAGTAGGGTATTACTGTAGGAGTTTGTGTTTCTCTGTCAAAGAAAATCAAACTCAACTTCAGGGTGGCTGAAACGGCACTTAACATTTTCCCAAACTATGCTTGTCAACCTGTTTTATACAGTCACTTAATCCTGCTGAAAATCCATAGTAAAAATATCCATGTGAGAGGCAATACCTAGGGAAAACAGGAAGACAGGCACATGCAGCCACAACCCCGTAAAACGAAGTGTTGTCAGGAGACTAGAACATCCAGGCAAGCTGCTGACAGCTCCCTGTGAAGCTCATGTTTCCCAGGAAATTTTAGTCACAGCTCTTCACTGCTGACCTCAGTCTTCAGCTGTAGGCACAGCTAGGACAGGACGGTCTTCCTCAGTGGAAGAAAAAAAATACTAAAACCCAACACCTTAAAGTTTGCCATTATGCCAAACATCAGCTAACGTCTGGTCTTTCTTCTGGCATCTCCTACTGCCTTACTGCCAGACAATTTTTCACTGCCCAAGATTTACATGTTTCAGTGTGTGGATGGAGCTTGTTTGTTCAGACTGTACCATGAGATATGAGCTGTTCCCTTACAGGGCATGATGCTCTTTTTAGGAGCTGAACACACACACAGGGGTCTCAGCTTAGTCAGGGGGCCTGACTGCCACAACTTTAAATGACAGCTCTCAAAAAGTTTTGAAACTTCAGCTTATAGACTCACAGCACTAGGAAATTACATTTTCATGAAAAACTCGTTTCTAACATCCATGATGATAAAGTAAAACCTGGAAATATAATTATCTTTTATTTCAAGAACTTCACCAAAAGGCAATGAAACCAGCTTGATCCCACAGATCATCCCACAGGACTTTACAGCAGAGCACATCACCACTCAGAATTTCTCTTGGCAGCTTTGTTTCCTGATCAGTCAGCTTCTCACGTGGGGAAAGAGCTCTCAATTCCGAACATGCACACTCAAAGCTCAGGAACTCAGAATATTTTTTTTAACTTTCTTCTCCTGCACATACACACATTTCATGTCTGCCTGCATCAGCAGCTGAAGATAACCTTTGGATAACATATGGGACTTACACACTAATAATGTCCCATCTATTTCTCACTGTATCTCCTCACTCTGTGTTCTTCTATTCACAGCAATTATTCAGATTATTTTGTCTTGTTTTACCTGCCCTCCCTGTGCATGCAAACAAACCAGAGAAATTAGCAATTCCAAGAGGTGTTTTGAAACTCTTATCTCAGCCTCCTGCAGGCACAGTTGCCCTCCTCAGACTTGCCCACTGTTAAGTCTCTTATGCCATTATGCAGAACGAAGGTGCACAGAGAAATGAGGAGCATTGTCTTTATTTTCCATTGTTACTGATCCTTCAGCAGTGAGAAATTAGAGGACACATCCAGCCAATTCTTGATATGCTGACAATAATACAATTGTTCATCTAAACCACAAAAGAGCACATTTTGAAGGTGCTTTTGTTTTGCGCAATATTAAGATCACTACATAGTGTTTTTTCCTAATGTGCTCTAAAAAAATCCATTTTTCCAGGACACTGAGACTTCAGTAGTGATTTCATGATGCGGTATTTTTCCAGAAAATAAATTATTTAGGAAAGTTCATATATTTTTAAGAAAGACATTTCAGAAAAACATTTCCTACAATTCCTCTTTACACGGAGAATTTAATTCCTCACTACACACATCTTTCAGGTCAACAAGTCAAATTGCTCTGACAACTTGTGAGGCAGTGTTTAAATTCCAATTCCTTGTAAATGGCACAAGACAAGTAAAAAGTTTTTATTACATATATATGGATTTAGAAAATATATTAACTTATTTAGAAATAACCTCTTATTTACTAATGTATAAATAACCACTAAACCAGTGCATACCTTAATGAAAACAAAATAAACCAAACTCATTCCATTAAATCACTGCAGGTTTCACAAAGCTCTGTTTGTTCCTGAGGATAGGCTCCTCAATAAGAATTTTAAACAAATCACTGCTATGAAGCCCCAAAAGTGAAAGGGGTACAAATATCAAACTTCTTTCCCTGCATTAAGTTCTACACATCTTAGGTTATTTCTACATTCTAACTATAAGGTGTAGCCGCAGCCCTCTTGTGAGAGGGTGGAAATGAGCCCAGACACTCCTTGTCTATCCCAGCCTGAAAAGGGCCCTGGTTTATTCCTCTCTACACCTCAGCCATGCTGACCCCAACCATTCCCTGCCTCTGCCTGCAGCAGCTCCTGCTGGAGGTTTCCCTTGCAGCCTCTGACTGCTGCTGATTCCCTGCTGAGCTCTGACTGCAGGGATCAGTTTGCAGGCTCTGAGTGCAGCTTTTACCCAGCCAGACTGTGACTGCAGGTTCCACCAACAGCTCTGACTGCACACCCACACTGACCTCACTGCAGGGATGCTCTCTCCCCAGGATACTGCTTCTTCATGAATCTCTTGTTCCTTCTATCCTCAAGGTCCCTCTCCCTCATACTTCTTCCTCCTTCACAATCCTCCATGATAACTCTCCCTCACCCCCTAACCCACTGCCTTTTATCACAGGTGTCCTTATTGGCTACAGCTGTTACTCATCAGGGCCAAGCTGTACCGTAATTAACACAGCTGTTACTCATCAGGGGCAGAGCCACCTGTAATTCCCTTCTCCTACAAAAGGGAACAACTTTTTTCATGAAAGGCTTCATAATATTGCAAGATGGCAGGAGGCTACCTTCTCAACTCACTGCTCCCAGGAGGACTTTTGGAGCCTCAGTCCAGCAATGTACTTTAGAGGAATGACAGCTGCACTGAAGCAATGCTGGGGTGTGTCTGAGCCTGCAGGGCTCCAGGAGAGGAGGAAAACCTGGTGTGACACCATCTCCTGCACAAGAGGGAGGTGATGCTGCTTCCTACATGGGTGAGCAGCAACCTCATCTACGCCAGCAAACTGGCCAGGCTGAGAGTAAAGCAGCTTGGATGTCTGGTTTGGTTCTCATCCCATCAAAGCTCAAAGATATTACTGAAACATCCTTTTGTTTGGCATTGCCAGGTATAACAGGAACAAACCTGTCAAATGGAGAGATCTGATCATCCTCCTCAGCAGCTGCTCCATTCCCTCTGTTTCCTGGGAGCCTCCTGCCCTGGCATCAGAGGGAGCAGATGAACACTTTCCTAGCCACTTTTTCTCTGGTGACTTTCCTGTTCTCAGGTCCAATTCAATGCAGAAAACCCATCTGAATAAACATCATGGCATAGGATGAACTAATACAAATGCTTATTCATTACGTTTTTCTCTCTCCTCCCTTTTTGACAGATCTGTAAAGCTAATAATCAATATCCTCATTAAATAGCTGATCCAAATGCAATATCAAGTGAAATATATATGCAATAAAATCTAAATGATCATATAGTTCTGAGAGATGATGAAGACCTAGGCTGTCAAAAGACTCCACCCCATCCATCTCTCAGAAACCTACATATTGATATCCATTAGCCCTCACAAACACTACCAGACGAGCACAGTGAAAAGTTGTAAAACAGAAAACCAGCATCTTGCTCAATATTTCCAATTAAAATCAGTGGTAAAAAAATAAAATGTAGAACTGTAATGTGAATATACAAACCTGGATATGTTGCTTTACAGAAAATGATAGTTACAGATTAAAAGATAAATATCTCTCCAGATGCAAACCCAGAACAATTGTTAGTATTATTCCCACAAGATCAATACCAATCATGCACTGTAGCCAACCAGGGACAGCTGATAACAATCAAGAAGTGCTGGATTCAATTCTGCTTTAATGACAGCAGTGTAAGTCAATAACTTCACAAGGCAGTTTTTTTAAAAATCTTGTATTTAGAGAGGCATATAATAGGAACTCATTTGTAAGTCAAGATTTTAAGCAGATTTAAAAACAGACCATGGCCCTGGTTACCCTTCAAAGGTATTTTTTGCTTCAAAGGTTTAGCTCAGGACTGGGAGAGAAAATCTATTTCTATGGTACTACCACCAAGACCCACCTGGCATTTGCTGACATGCCAAAGGTCTCCCAAAGTAGGAACACGGAAAGAATTAAAAAGAAAGTTCACCATGGCAGGTACATTTCTGCAGATGTGCCATGGACAACTATGGGGAAACCATGTCCTCAAAGGAGCAGTCCAGAGCCCTCTGTGCCTGGTTTGGTGGGCAGTGGGCAGAGTCTTGTTGCCCTGACTGCCACTACTCCTGTTTGCTCCTGCTGCAGAGTCCCTGTGGATCATCCCAAGCCTGGAGCTCCAGCATTTCTCGCGTGCTGCTTGAGGGCTGCATTAGAACTACCACATGAGCACAGCATGGCCCTTGCACACCAACACCAGTATCCACCATTCCTGGGTGGAAGCCCCCCTGAGTTTGCCAAGGAGCCCTTCGTTGCTTGCCTTTTGTGCTGAACCTGCTGAGAAACTCCTCTGTGCACCCTCACTCCTGTGCCAGCTCAGATTCCTTCCATGAAACCT
Source organism: Horornis vulcanius (assembly GCA_013401035.1). NCBI lineage: Eukaryota > Metazoa > Chordata > Aves > Passeriformes > Scotocercidae > Horornis > Horornis vulcanius. The sequence goes on along the minus strand of VZUA01026905.1, from coordinate 9,740 downwards.
GGCTGCTGCCTCTTTGTAGCACCTTTGATAGGAAACAAATGTGGTGGGAGGGCTGCAAGCTGCTGCAGTACCAGACTCCTGAGTACTGAGGGTTTTTTTCTGCCCCAGAAAGGACAATGAAGATGCAGTGGAAAGCTGAATATCCTGTGGTTGCTGTTCCAACACTAAATTTCTACAAATGTATGTGCCCACACTAAGCACAGATAAGGCAAGATCTGGTCCCAGGTTGTGTACAAATAAAGATGGAATGACTGAGATTAATGTGGGGAGAGTGGCAATGATCAAGGCACCAGGACTCTTACATGCATATTTGCATATGCTTGGAATGTCTTTCACTAATAACCCTCCCTCTGTGTCTGTGGATTCTAATGCTCAGAAATTCTCAAAAATATGGCAATAAAAGTATTTGAAGGGCTTTTTTCGAGAGGTCAAAGTAAATAAAAATTATTCCAGTTTTTGAATACAAATACAGTTTCTACACAAATCTGTGTAGGCAATATCCACTAACCATTATTGCTACTCAAAATTTTCCCTCTGTATGATGATGTTCAGGTTTGAATTTTGCTCTGTCAGACTACCCCTGTTCAAACTGACATCTTCTGTGAACGCTGCTGTACACAGTGGCCTTTTTGTCTGGAGGAAGTAAGGGGACTGCAGTTTTAAGGCTGTAATTATTTTCAAAATTAAGTAGGGCGGGGGTAGGAGGAAAACTGTTTTAAGGATTAAAAAATAATAGCAATTAGTGGGGAGATGGTTTTTTCCCTCCAGAAAATTCTGTCATCACCACACCAAAGAATATGGATTTCAATATCCTGCAAAACACCCCCATGGCAGGGGCACACAGCCCACCTAAATTGCTCAAAGACATATGAAGTTTTGGAACTAAAGCATAGTGATTAAAGAGCAATCTAACTTCTAATTCCTGATCAACTCTAATGAAAAATCTTAACTAGCTACATAAGAGACCCATGTCCAACAGAATTTTTTTAAATCATTTTATGCTAGTGATACTGTAACACGAATGATGGCTGTGCTAATTAATCTCATCTCAAACATTTCATGTAGAGCTTAATTTGCTAAAGCCCAAAGACAGGAGCTCAGAGCGTGTATGTTCCCTCAACCAGTCCTCACTGTACTGCCATTTGCAGTCACAACCATGTAAAATCTGCCTTGCTGTACCATCAGGAGAATTACATTCAAACCAAAATATATTTCTGAGTTTATACCTGACTACCTTCAGGACTTTTAATCACTCCTTGGCTTCCAGGCTTTTCTTCATAGCCCAAAGATTTTGTTTCCTTTTGTTCCCAACCCAAAGTCTGAACACTGGTCACTTGTCTCTGGGAGCTGGAATGCACAAAGAAGTCTCTAACAAGACTTTGCACGTATGAATGTACAAAACCACTCTAAAAATATACTTATGAATACAGAAAACTATTGAAGCATCAGCTTTCCCATACAGCTGCAGATGAAACTTCTCAACATAAAAGCCAGTTTAGCCAAGTTTTTTGGCAGCAGAGACACAACATTTTGCTTTCAAATACTCCAAGTGGTGAGTGCTAACAGAGCCCCAGGATATGGTGCATTCCAAGCATCCATTCCCCATTGGGCAGCTGGACACAAAACACCTTAGCCCTACCAAGGGCATCCTATGGGAGTCTGTCCAGAACTGCTAGGTGCACACGGAGTTAGTCACACAGGCAATGATGCAAATCACAATTCAAGTTCTTCCATACAGATGAAATATAAGCAGTGAAATCAGAGATTTAATATGTCTGGGCAGCATTGCTACCCAGTCACTTGGCAATATGAACCATTTCTGAGGCATGAAATACCTGACTGACCTTGAAGGGAAGGAGCTGAGGATTTATGTACAGGAAGCAACCCAGAACACCTCGCCATGGCAGGATTTTATTTTGACTCTTGGAAAATATGGCAGATCCCTCACATATGATAGCTGCTACCTCCATTAAATGCTGCAACAGCAAACAAATCGTTTGGCCTGCCATGAAAACCCAGAGAGAACAGCCATAAAAAATAGATCTCCATTTAATTGTCAGCAATCTGCAAAATCATCAGATTCTGAATGAGTCATTTCTCTGTGTTGTAGCTGGTATAGGACACAAGATAATGTAAAAATGATCTGGAAGGCTCAAGATAAGAGTCCCAGAGGGACAACCAGCCGCTGGTGGCTCCAGGGAGTAGGGGCCCAAGGGTTGTGCAGACCCCTCAGTGAATAAACATCTCCCATCAGCGCCCTGCAGACTGGGGGCTGCGAGCGCATGGCCAGCAGTGCTCCACCTCTGTGTAACAGGAACACAAACACCTGGCAAACCCCAAGGAAAAATATTGGGAACTGAGCAGTGCATGCAGAAACCCCTCCTGCTGCAGTGGGAAAGGAGCAACAACAATGTGAGATGAACCTCTACCACTAGTCATCGATGCTGCCTTTTCCTTACAGGGGGGCATGGCTGCCCCAGGAGGGAACCTTCATGAAAACACTGATAACAAGATAGCTCCTTCCCTCTCCACTGATAACAAGATGGCTCCCTCCCTCTCCACTAGCATCCATCAGGAAGTGGCAATTGACTCTGCAGCCAATTCAGTACTTAATTGGCATGGGGAGATACCAGAGAGAGAAAAAATGGCCGTACAGTGAAGTTGTTGAAAACCCTTTGAAGATAAACCTCAAAAAGAACAACAGTCCAGAAAACAAAACCACCTAAAGAGGAGCAAAGGGAAAGGTTCCAAGCAATTTCCATATTATTTTTCATTGTTAACTAAAAACATCCCAGAGCCAGAACTTTTGAGCTATTTACTCAGCAGGAAGAAGAGCTGCTCCAAGCTGAGATTGCACGGAGCCCATGACAGGGGCATGCATCGGGCACTGGGTAAGCCCAGGAAGGCAGTGCCATCTGCAGGGCTCGGAAAGCATTCGCGACTCTTTTTCATTTGAAAAGCGGTCTGCCGTGGAGGAGTGGTGAAAGAGCACTCCCCCTACGCACAGTGAGGGCTGCCCAACGAAGAACGCACGTCACATCTTCTGGAGGAAATTACTACAGCTGATAAAAGCTCTTTTAGCAGCAGAAACAAGATAAGAGAGATGTCACTACTACAAGCAGCAAGAGACTTTTCAAAGCACTGAAGTGAGAGGAATGAGTTAATTTTGATCTCAGATCATCTGGTAAGTCACATCATCAGCATCTAGGGCTTGGCACTTGTGTACTAAAAAGGGGGAAACTTCTCTGGGGTTGAAGCAACAAGGATTTGGAATGGCCTCCCAGGGAGGGCCAAATCAGAAACATCCAGGACGAGGGACTGCAAAACACAGGGCTTGTATTAACAAAATAAAGCTTTCTTTAGTGACCCAAAACATCTTAATGAGTTCTCTGTTTACATGCAGTGTTCGCATCATAGAATGGATTTGGGAGGAGAAGGCATTTCCTGGAAAGGGGAGATTCACTTACTAGGCAGTGTTAGTGTTGGAAAATGACTGGCTACATGACTTCCACACCATGAGCACTGACAAGGAAATATTTACTGACGCGCTTTCCTCCTGCACTAACACACAGCTTTAAAATATTTGTCTTCCACCAGGCTTTTGTTCCAACTTAATTACCAAACAGTTTTTCAGCCTGCAGTGTATTTAGAGTCTAACCCCAAAAGAACTGATCTTCTGTTTCTTTCCCATCTTAATAGAAAAACAGGGGAAAAATATATCTGCTGCCGTGTTGTTATCAGGAATATATATATATTCATTCTGTATCTACTGTCCACTGTCCTGTTCAATTTTGCATTTCAGCTTTTCGTTGCACTTCAGAGAATGTCTGAGATTCAGAGATCTTAGAATAGTGAATCAGGGCAGGGAAACGTTTCAGTACACAAATTCACCCAGCTGAAAGCAGTGCCAAGATTACAGATTGAGCCAGAGGGTGGAACAGTCAGTGTTCTCCAACTGCAAGGGCTTGAAAAAGACTCCTCTATTAATTGCATAAGATAAGTACATTATGCTTGGAACCACACTGGGCTGTCCACCAGGCAGGTTACTGAATAACTGGTAAGATAAATGAACCACAAACCTCCCATCATTCAAAGCTTTGCCCATTCATAAAAGCCAGTCCAACATTTTTTAATATACTTCTGAGCAAAACCAATTTATTGTTAACTGAAGAACAGGGGCTTAGCTGAAAACCAACAATGAAACAGGTGTATTGCTGCGCTGTGCACCAACATTCCACAGTAACACGAGCTTATTAATTCTGGCCTACCAAGCTCTTTGGATTTGCAGAACACCATTGCCTGAAAGTGCTATTATTTTCCTGAAATCAGCATCTGTTGTTTTCAGTGCAAGCTATTCACTGTCAAAACCAGCATCTGAGCATCCCTGCTCTCTGTTTCTGCGAGAATCACCGCCCCCATGATAACATTTGCTCACTCCCAGTGCCAGAGCAACTGTGGCAGTGAGAGGTCAATACCCTGCCTTAACATCCATCCCATTACCTGTGAATCATGCGAGAAGGTGCAAATTACAGCTGGCCCCTCACTTGTGCTTGACTAAACACAGCCTCCTGAAAGCAAATTTTGGTGGGCTGGGAGCAGCAAGCTCGACATGCCTTGCTGCAATTGCCTCTTGCTTATCTCCACGGACAATTAACAGCATCTCCCTTGAGTGATGGGTTCTTGATGGGCTGGGAGGATGTGCTCTTGAACGCTGCACAGCAGCTGAGATTTAATTACAGGGCCAGACTGCTACTTCCACAGCCTTGGCACTCAAGTGGGGGACTGGGCACAGAGGAAGGTAGGTGACAGAAAGCTGCTTGGGCTCCTGCTGCCCATTCCCAGCATCCCATTGAAACACTGACTTCCCTTCCCATGCTGCAGTCCGTCTCTCCTGCAAAATGGGAAAGAAACATGGGCTGCTGACGATTTCAGAAAGGCTTTTAAGCCATGAAAGCACCCATGGAAAGCGCTGCTGGAAACCTTTGCACTCAGAATCTTTGGAAATCAGACCCAGGCAGACACACAATTGCCTCCTGAGAAGCACATGAAACACGAATGACTCCAGCCTTCTGGTGGGAGACAATCATCCAGGACATCCACAGGTAAAAGCTGTTCATTACAAATTTCAGTGGTGAATGCCCAAACCCTCCTCTGACAGAGGTCCATAGACAGTCAGCAAGGACGACAGACAGAGAGAACAAGACTGGAATTCAATTTTCACAGGGTTAGTAAAGTGAGCAACATGAAGTTAAAGTTTTCTGGAGGCTCTTTCTTATAAAATAAAATTTAAAATAATAATAAAAAAAGTAACATGGAATGAGAAAAAACAAAACAAAACAAACTGGAAAAAAAGAGCTCCGTGCTAACTGCAAATATTTACTACTAACAAGAGACTTTTCCATGCTGATTACACTAGCAATGACCATTATATTAGCACAGCAAAATGTCAGAATTATTATTACTTTATTTAATTATGTTACTACTGCAGATGTAGAGGGAAAACATAATACTCTACTGCCCAAAAAGAAGATATGGGTTCTATGATGAGATCACAAACATTCTACTGTGTATTGGGAATATGAGAGATTGTAAAAAGAGGGCTGATGGGCGGGAAGGCAAGGAGGAGGAAGATGGAATTAAATTAGAATGAGGTTAAAATATATTAATCAATGTTGGAAAATAATTTTGGAGCCGTAATACCTCCGCATATTAACAGTTTTCAGGGTTACTATTTGGCCCAGCCTCAGGCAGCACTAGTGAAAGGAAAAGTGGCTATTAAAAGGCAAAGGAACCCCATTCAACTCTTGGTCAGAGTGTAGGGAAAATGACAGGAAACATCCTTGGAGTCATGCCCAGCAACAGAAGAGCTGAAAGGGAGGCAGGCATGGCCACACACGAACATCCACCTGCTTGGCTCTGTTCTGTGAACGCTGCTGGGAGCGTTCTCCACAAGCACAACACTTGTGTAGGCAGCAGCCATTCACCCCACAGTACCATTTTGAGATGCTCTGCACATTCAGTACCCTCTGTCCCTAGGGTTGTCAAGAGAGAAAGAAAGAAAC
>VZUA01026897.1:0-15082 GCA_013401035.1 Horornis vulcanius | reverse complement strand
GAAGGGCGGGGAGGGGCGGACGGGCGGGGAGGGAGGGACGGGCGGGATGGAGGAAGTGTCTGATTTCCGGTACTGCTCTTCTTCCAGGGAGAAATTGGATCTGACGGACGGAGGGTGAGAAAGAACATTTTCTAACTTGCACGTTGTTCCAGCTCCCAAGCCCTTGGACTGTGTGTTAATAGATCCCTTTTCTTTTTTCAACCCCCCATGATCCAAGGGTGCCCCTGGCTTGGCAGGAAGGAATGGCACAGATGGACAGAAGGTAACTGGGAGCACTGGGCGCACCCCATAATGTTGCTGCTGCTCTTCCTTTTCTTTACCCTCTCTCATACCCACAGGCATGCGTTTCTATTATCCCACATGCTGGCTTTCTGTTCCAACGGAGGTTTCTGTGAACTTATCTTTATATTATTCTACATGTCCTGTAGAAATGTGTGAAGTAATTCAGGTCACAGGAATGAATCTCAGAATATGCTGAATTGGAAGGGACCCACAAAGATCAAGTCCAACTCACACAGGATGCCCCAACAATCCCACCCTGTTCCTCAGAGCGTAGTCCAAACTCTCCTTGAGTTGTGGCAGGATTGGGACTGTGATGGCTTCCCTGGGGAGCCTGTCCAATGCCCCACCAGCCCCTGGGGGAAGAACCTAATATCCAGCCTAAATCCCTCACACAGCTCCATGCCATTAAGTGCTGTCCCTCTCTCAGCAAGCTCTCTGCAGGACCTGTATGTTTGACTCAATCTGTGCTCCTGCTGAGAACATGATAAAGCCAGATAATTTGGGTGTAGATATCTTATTCTGAGCACAGAAAGCTTCAGAAAGATGGGGTTCAGGGCAGTTTGTCATTTAATCTGTAAACCACAGCTTGTTCTTGGTATTAAAGCCCTAAAGCCAAATTCAAAGGCCTCATAGCAAAGTCCCTGGCTTTGTCCACTTGCCAGCACACCCTGGCTTTGCACAGTTTCCTATATCCAGCCCAGGGTATCTGTGGATAATAACTGTCCTTCCCACACCTTAAGTGCAGCTGAAGCTCTAAAACATCTTTCAGTCCCCCACACTCTAAAACACTAAAGCCCTTCAGTTCCCTCCAGCCTCTATCCCAGAGAGCTGACAGAGTTGTTTCATGACAGAGCAAGGCAGTCCCTTCTCTCAGGGCATCTGCCAGGCAGAGTGGTTGCTGCACACCTGAGCTGCTCTAACAGAAGGGGCATGAGGGAGGACCAGCACAACCCTGGACGTCAGTGACCACCAAATCCACCCTCAAGGGACATTCCCATCTCTCAGGATACACTCATGGGATGAGCCTCCCTGATTTCCTTTGGTCTGCTTTCTTCTTCTCCACATTTCTCCCTGTTTAAGGAATACACTTGCTATTTATTCTCTGGCTGGTGACAGATAAGGTCAGTGGATGATGCTATTATTAACTGTCAGCAAAAAAAGCTGTGTTTTCTCTTCAGCCACCTGTAACTTCTCAGTGTTTTCCTTTTGAATGTAATCTTTCCAGGGCAGGCTGGGGAGAATTGGACCACCGGGATGCAAGGGTGACCCTGGTGACAAGGTAGGAACACTTTTCTCGTTCACCAGCACATCAGTTTTGTAGCTGCTGAGTCTACGTCTGTAGAAAGATGGCCAACGAGAGGTTACTGGCACATTTTCCTATTATGCATATAATCCAAACCCAGACCTGGGATCCCTGGAATGGGGACCACAGTTTGATTATTCTGTGCCTCCTTTCCATGGACAAACAAGCTGGGAGCCACCAGTGTCCCTCCCCTCCACCCAGAGAGGAGGAATTGCCACTTTCATCAACTTTAGCAACACGCAAAAACTACTTTAGCTTCTAGAGCAACTTTCTAAGCAGTGGCTTAGAAATGCTGTTTGATTAGAAAGTTTGATTTATTCTGCATGAAAAGTGTTCCTGTTGCCCTGTTCTTTTGGTATTCTTTCTAAGCCTTCTGATAGTTTACATATTTGGAGTCAGATTCTCACAAACTTCCTATAAACAATTCTATGCTGTTTATCTAACGAACTCTATTGTTGACATTTCCTCCTGGTAGGAGGGACAATTGATGAACATTTTCTCAGACCAATGGAACTGAAGAGGTTGAACCTCAGTCTTCCAATGTGGTCTCATTTCTGGAAATCTATATAAACTGAAAGGAAAAATTAAACTTCCTCTTTTCCTGCTCTGACTCTGCTGTGGTGTTTGTGTCTTTCTTGTGATGGTAGTGCGTCATGTTCCTAATGTCAAGTGTGCGGTTCTTTGTCATTTCCCTCCCCAGGGCCCTGATGGCTACCCAGGAGATGCAGGAGACCAAGGAGAAAGAGGAGATGCAGGCATAAAGGTACAAGTGCTCTGGACAGACAGCAGGGTGTGGACAGAGGCAGACTGTGGGGACAGCTAAACACCATTCCCCATATTTTTATGTATATATCCTAAATCCTTTGCTGCTTATGGAGCCCATAGGCTTTGGGGTCTAGATTGCATCACAGGCACAGGAGATGAGGGAAGGGCCTTGCTGGGCTTGCTTTTTGGGCTACTCATGGTGCAATGTGCTGGTAAGGCAGGCAATGACCATTGGCTCTCTGGATGTTTCAGGGGGATCCTGGCCGGCCTGGACGCAGTGGACCCCTGGGGCCCCCAGGAGAGAAAGGAAGTCCGGTAGGTTCATGCAGCATTCAGGTATCTCCAGTGTTTTACCATGGTCTGTTCATAAAATCACAGAATGGTTTGGGTTGCAAGGGACCTTAAAGCTCATCCAGTCCCACCCCCTGCCACGGACAAGGACACCTTCCACTACAGCAGGTTGCTCCAAGCCCTGTCCAGCCTGGCCTGGAACACTTCCAGGGATGGGGCAGCCACAGCCTCTCTGGCTTTGGGCAGGACTAGACGGATGCTGTAAGGAACAGTTGACAAACCTGTTGTCAGCTGATGGAGGGAAGGTGACACAGGATTACTTTGCTCCAAGGCCGGAGCCCCTGCTCATGGCAGTGCCATATGGGCATACCAGGTGTGTGGAAGCAGAGCCTGGGTGCTCATACACGCTTCTGCTCAAGGGGGACTGCTTGACAGAGGATAAAAATGGGTGTGTGTGTGCACACCTTGACCTCTCTTCCAACAAACTGTATTTCTTTTTCTTCTCCAAGGGACTTCCAGGCAACCCTGGAGCTCAAGGGCCTGCTGGAACCAAAGGAAGGAAAGGTGAAGTGGGACCTCCAGGGCCTAAAGGAGAGGCTGTAAGTGGCTGAATAGATCCTTGGACACTGGGCACACCACAGGAACCTGAGGCAGTTTCGTGGATGAGTGCTGAGAAACTCCCCTGTTCTGTTTTGTGCATCCCAAAAGATGTGCAGATGCTGATCTTGTTTATCCCATCCTCACAGAGCAGAATTCCCATAATCCTAAGCCTGATGTTAACCATTCACCTTAGAGAAGCATCCTGTGTTCTCACATAACCACACAGGCCTGGCTTTTGTGGATGCCAAGGGACACTGGGCATCCAGTACTCTGTCAAGTTCCCCAAACCTCTGACTCCTTGCAGGAGCTCAGAGAATCAGGATCTGGTGGCCATTATGCAGAGCTCTGTGAAAAGGGCAGTGTCATGCAGTGTCACATATCAGTGGTGCTGTACAGACCGAAATTAATATGATGGGGCACTGCAAATTTTGGAGAGTGGGTTGGAGAGGATGATACCTGGAACAGCTCTACCAGCACCAAGAGGCCAGAACCCAGCCAGCCTGTATCCTTGTGCAAGATCCAGTGGGGAAAGCACACTGGATGAGCTGGAAGTAAACCACAGTCTTTAACACTGAGGGAATAAAACAGGTGTGTTTGCAGTCACTGTGGTGAAAAAACAGTCTGTGGCTTCCCAAAAGGAAGCATGGGCATCCCTGCTTTGCTGCTGCTGGGAACACATGTGCTTAGGGGGCAGGTGTACATCTCTTGGGCCCAGAGGGAGGAGGGAGGGCAGCCAGGGGTCAAGTGACTGCCCAGGTGACATCCATCCTCTCAGCCCATTTATGTAACTTCTGTGTCTGCCAAGGGGCGACGTGGAGATCCAGGGACCAAAGGCAGCAAAGGCTCTCCTGGAGGCATAGGAGAAAGGGTGAGTAAAGCAACTGCCCAGATTGTTGCAAATGAGCCCCAAATGAACAGGACTGGTGTGTGTGTGATGTGCTATGGCCCAGCCATGCAGTGTCCATGCAGTGTCCATGCAGTGTCCATGCAGCACCAGAGCTGGGAATGCAGATCCCATTGTGCTGTGCTCCCACTGTGCCACTAGCACCAGCTACAGCCTCCTCCTACAGGGTTTTGTCCAGAGAGGGGACAAAGGGCACCAAAGCTCAAGGTTGAGAGACACATTCAGAGGGCACACTGCCCTGACAATGTTTCAAACCAAGAAACACCAGGTTTGAGAAGGAACACTGCCATTCACACAGGTAGCACTGGAGACATCCCTGACTAGGAATGTCTTTCCTTTCTCATAGGGAGATCCTGGTCCAGAGGGTACTCGTGGTCTGCCTGGTGAAGTTGGAAACAAAGGAGCTAGGGTAAGCATGGAGCAAGGCTTGGTGACAGTGAGGAGGAAGGAAGAGCACTGGTGCCACCCGGGACAGCTTGCTTGGCTTTCCTCCTCATGCACTGTGTTCTTGTGTCATTCTTTCCTGTGCAGGGAGAACAAGGACTGCCAGGACCCCGAGGCCCTTCAGGTGCTGTGGGAGAGCCAGGCAGGATAGTAAGTCACAACCTGGGCGCGTGTGTGACCATGGTCTCCTTCTGTAGTGAGAGCTTGCCCTTCTGACACAAGCTGCCTGCATTGTCCCTCCCAAGGAGAACATGCATGACCTTCTCTCATAGAGGCTCAAAAATTGGGTGTTCCCATGACAATGTGGAAGGGATCTCTGGACTGGGTGGGTCATTGGGGAGAGGGAAGATGGGACTCCACAAGCACCCATTTGTCCTGGGTCGGTGGTTAGTCCATCACACCATTGTGGCAGTAGTGCTGTGATATCCAGATGGCTTGTGGGAACACCACTGCTGAGACAGTCACTGCCACAGTAAATTCACCAGGAAGGGAGATGGTCCTGCAGCACCATCTCGAGAGCTGGTTTCTCCAGCATGTCCCCTGTGTGCTGGGGGACAGCAGGGAGCATCCTCACTCACTCCCTGCATTCTCCCCAAATCTGTCCTGCAGGGGTCACGTGGGGACCCTGGTGACTTGGGCCCAAGAGGTGATCCTGGACCACCAGGACCAAAGGTAAAGTTCGTGAATAAACCTCTACATTTGAAAAGGCAGGTTTGTGATCCTATTTACTTATTTATTTTTTAAAAGGCAGTTTTCACTGCAGAAACGTGTGTGCCTCAAAAATGGAATCAGACCTGAGCCTGCCTATGCGGCAGAGATGTAGGTCTTGCTCTGGCCAAGGCAGCTCTGATTACACTCCTCATCCTAAGCAAACTCAGGGGCATTCCTGGCATGTGACATGTCACCCTGCAAATCCCTGCTCTGCAAAGCTGTTCCCAGTGCTTTAGGACCAGCTGCAGAAGCCTTGACTCCTGCTGCTGTCTCACTCCCAGAGAAGATGAAAATTACTGTAACTGTCACAGGCAGGAGCAGGTCAGAAGGGCCAGGTTTTGTATCTCACAGGTCTTTTTTTTCTACCAAAGGGTGACAGAGGCAGGCCTGGCTTTAGCTATCCTGGACCCAGAGGACCTCAGGTACGTATTCCTCATCCAACACGTGAGGATATCTGTTTGAGTGGATGTTGCTGTTGGATCTGAGCAGAGTGAGAAAACAGGGAAGAAGGAAGAAAAATGCTCGGGTCACAGACGTGTGGAGCCTGTAAAGGAGAAAGGGGCTTGAACACCAGGACTGAACTTGGCAACAGTCCATCAGGTGCTGGGGACCCCAGCTCCAATCATGGTGATGGTCCCTCAAGCATCAGCCTGAAGCTACAGCTGCTCTTCAGCTTGTCCCTCACTGGAATCTTTGGGTGTACAGGTACACAGTGTGGGGCCAGTCCTGGACAGCTGCTAATCTCTCCCTCATCTACTTTTGCAGGGTGACAAGGGTGAGAAGGGGCAGCCAGGACCCAAAGTGAGTGTGCTTGTCTCCATCACCTGTATTTTTGTACTGACTGGAATGCCAAGGAGTTGTCTCCCAGCCCTCTGGGTTAATGGCTGAGGAGCCAGCCCTACCAGCAGCTGCCCTGGGGATGTTCCCTGCAGCTGGAGCCTGGTTATATCTCCCAAGTCCATCTCCTTTTGAAATCATATGAAAAATGCATTGCAGAACTACTTTTTTTGTAGGAGGTAATGCCTGTATAAACACCCTTTTCTGTGCTCTGAGCTGTGGGTTTAGAGGATGTTCTCCCAGGCCAGCTAGGCATATGTTTGTGATGCAGCAGAGCCTCTGCCTGAGCACATCCAGATGTGCTCCATGCCAGATCTGTTTCTCCTTTCATCGAGCAGGGAGGACGAGGTGAGCTTGGATCAAAAGGAGTACAAGGGACCAAAGGAGAGAAGGGGGAGCCGGTAAGCAGACTCCCTGTAATTCCCCAGGATCAGTGTCCCCCTCCCACACCCCTGCCACGTGTGCTGGGGATGACACTGCCACTCTCTACCTGGTCCCTGTCCTTAAGCTCAGCTATGACAGGCTGGTGAGTGTGCTTAGGAAGGCTGAGGCTGACCAGGGGGTCAGGGGTCCCTGAATACTGTGGGCTGCATTACCAACAATGCCCAGGAAATATTTGACGCTTCTTTACTTCTTACCCAGGGTGATCCTGGCCCGGGAGGAGAGCCTGGACAGCGTGGTCCACCTGGTGAAGCAGGCCCCGAGGTACAGTCCCATGGCACTGCATCTGAGCAGATGCTGTTGGAGGGGACACAGCTGCCAGATGTGTCCACTGGCTCACAGTGGGCCTTCCCCTTCTGCAAAAAGCTATGTTTTTGATGGCTCTGACATCTAGTTCCCAGAAAAAGAACTCTTGGGAAAACTGTACCTGAAATCCCTGTGCTCTTCTTACAGGGGACCCCTGGCCCACCAGGAGACCCTGGTCTGACTGTAAGTAACCTTTCTACTCTTCCTCCTGGGGCAATCATGTTTTTTCTGTGCACAGCCCAAGAACAAAATAGGACATCAGGTCCTGCTGCTGCCAGGCAGAGGTGGCCTGTGGCTTCCCATGGGAGCCAGGGAAAGAGGGGAGAGGGCTGGCTGGGAAGGGAAAGGGGAGTTTTTGCCTTAGAGGGAAGCATTGACCCTGCACCCCTTTCCTGGCAGGATTGCGACGTGATGACCTATGTGCGAGAGACCTGCGGATGCTGTGGTGAGCTGACATCACCTCTCCCCAGGGAAGGGGAGCAACCACTTGAGGGATTGGGACAGGGGTCACCAGAAGGTTCCCAGCATCACTCACCCCTGTGTTTCCCTCCCCCTGCCCCTCTCCCCAGACTGTGAGAAGCGCTGCGGTGCCCTGGACATCATGTTTGTCATAGACAGCTCCGAGAGTATCGGCTACACCAACTTCACCCTGGAGAAGAATTTTGTTGTCAATGTGGTCAGCAGGCTGGGCTCTATTGCCAAGGACCCCAAGTCACAGACAGGTCTGGACTCTGTGGGGACACAGTGAGGCATGGGCAAAAGGGTCTTGGATCCTTTAACCTCAACTTTTCATGGCTTTTCAGACCAATTGGGCAGCTCTTTGACTCTCTCCACTTTTCCCCAAGGAGGCAAAGCCAAGTAATGTGACATTTCATTGGCAGGTGCCCGTGTTGGGGTGGTGCAGTACAGTCACGAGGGGACTTTTGAAGCCATCAAGCTTGATGATGAGCGCATCGATTCCCTGTCGAGCTTCAAGGAAGCAGTGAAGCGCCTGGAGTGGATCGCTGGAGGCACCTGGACACCATCTGCTCTTCAGTTTGCCTACAACAAGCTCATAAAGGAAAGCAGGAGAGAGAAAGCACAAGTGTTCGCTGTGGTGATCACAGATGGGCGCTACGACCCCCGGGATGACGACAAGAACCTCGGGGCTCTTTGTGGTAGAGATGTGCTGGTCAACACCATCGGCATAGGAGACATGTTCGACCAACCAGAGCAGAGCGAGACTCTGGTCTCCATCGCCTGCAATGAACCCCAGCGAGTCCAGAAGATGAGGCTCTTCTCAGACCTGGTGGCAGAGGAGTTCATTGACAAGATGGAGGATGTGCTCTGCCCAGGTCTGTCCCTTTCCTTGCATGGAGCTGGAGTTTTGAGCCACAGAGTTTGGGGTAGGGGGCAGAGATGTGTCCCAGCAGGTTGGCCAGCAGCTGGGTCATCCATGGTGGGGTCTGACTTCAGCCCTGAACTAAAAGTCCTTACTCACATACAAAAGGACCAACCTATTAGGGCAGTCCTTTGGTGTTCCCTGTAAGAGACCTTGTCCTGTCACTCTGACTGTGCAAGCTGTGAAGAGGGATGGCAACACATGGCTCAGTTTTCCTTGTTTCTTTTCCTTCCAGATCCACAGGTTGTCTGCCCTGAGCTGCCCTGTCAGACAGGTAAACATTAAAAGTAGCTTCATGTCATCTGCACAGACTCTGGGGGGAGACTGCACAAGACTTAGGAGTAGGAGAGGGGGGTGCAACCCTGTTCTATCCCTTTGGAAGGCAGGAATTTGAGAAATGTTACTTTGCAAGAGGAGAGGCTCCAGGGTTTCATCTCCTGCCCTTTTCCTTTCCTTCTGTGTTTTCTGCACAGGTAGGTATGAGTGCACTCTGAGTGCACCAGCATGGTTCATCCCTGATATTTATCCCCATCCAAATTCCTAGGAGCCACCAGGTTTTGACCTCCAAACTCAAGTCAAAATCCCAATGCTAAACACCCACTCACATGACTTTTGTAGCAGGATGCTCCTTGCGAGTGACAGGCAGAGCAGATATTAGGGATCAGTTGGAAAATGTCAATGTACTGGACCCAAAACTTTGGCTTCTCTAATGCTGGCTGTATTTAATTAACAATTAACTCAGGGTGATGTATTAAAGGAAAAGTCTGTAAGGATCCTCTGGTGCTCTGTGTGCTGAAGGTAGCTTTCCTGGCTCACATTTTGCTTGTTAAGGGGCAGATATGCATCCAAAATTCCTAGAGATCCTGTCTGCCTGAGTCCCTGTGTCTGCTTAAGTACTATAGATGCACCCTGTGCATCTATAATATTTAAACAGACACAAACTTTATAGAGGTCCACTTTGCACACAAAGTTTATAGAGGACCACAGTTTTGCCTGTTCTGTAATTTCTATCTCTTGTCTTGCCGTGAATATTTTTGTGTCAGTCCCTGGCTTCAACTGAGCCTTAAACAGAATATGAAATTTCATTTTTAAGTAAGTCCCTTTCTTTCCATGCAAATGAAAGGAAAACTAGTCCCAGGATGCACAGAAATCTGGAGAAAATCTATAATTATTCCTGTCTAAAATCTCTTGTTGGTATTTTGAGTATTTGCACCTGGCCATGCCAGGGACGCAGTGTCCAACTGAGATGCTGAGCTCCTCTGCTGTGTCCTCTGTGGAGCTTTGCCTGCAAATCTGTGCACAAGGACGTGACATCCCCAGGCCACACTGGTGATTGCTCCAGTGTCTTCAAAGGTTTTGGTCTTTGCAGCCTTCCCATTTCCCAGGAACACAAGCAATGGCATGCTCATTTTCCCTGGGCTTAGGCCATCAAAGACCTCCAAAGAAGGGCGAAGTTGTCGATTCTTTCCTTGTAGTGCAGTTGGGTGTTCCTGTTCCTGATGCAAGGTGAGGACAGTTTGCTGGTGCCCAGCAGTCCTGAGAACCAGAACAGGAATGGCTTGAGGAGGCATCTGAGGTGGTTCTCTCTTCAGTGAATCCCTTAAGCCATGCCATACACAAACCAGGCTAAGTGTGGGCAAGACCTGCACCCCAGAGAACTTGGGAGGTAGAGTGACATGGCTAGGTAAGGTTGGCCTCCTGTCAAAGTGCCCTTTCAGCATGGGCAAAAGTTGTCCTAGGTCAGGTAGATCAAATCTTAAGTAATAAGTTCAGGAGTCTTCCACCCACCACACCGTGTGGTCCATTCTGCCCTGCTGTCATCATTTAGAAGGATTTGCAGTGGTCACACTTCCCTAGTGGCAAGGGAATGTGTTGGGTGGGATGGGACAGGACATAAGGTACTTGACAGAGCCTGGGCCTTCTCTTGTTCTCACAGAACATCCCATGAGTTTGTGCCAATTTCCATGCAGATCCTCTGGGTGGGGATGGTGCCCTTTGGAGGGAATGTAAGCGAGCCAGTCATGGATTAGCCAGACAGACAAGTCAGGGAAGCAGCTAAACCAGCTCTTTTTTTGGCCCCATGGCTCAGCGTGGTAGTTCTGGCACTTGGAGGGGCAAATCAATTGCCCCAGCTTCAGCCTGGGTATTGCCAGCAGAGCACAGGCAGGGATAGGTAACACATAGAGCCTGTCTTCTTCCCATTCTGCCTCAGGGCTTTATCTGAGATTTGCTCATTTTCAGCACAGCCCCTTGTCTTTCATCAGTTACTGCTATGCTAACAGGATGCTGGAGGGTTGAATGCTGAGCAAATCTGAACTAACCACTTGCTTCGTAGAAATTGCATGACATTATGAGAGGCTCTTGCTAACTGATGCAAAAGGATTTGTGTTGAGCTTTGGGGTTTTATTCAAAGTTAAATTCCACACAGCCAGGTGCAGACAGAGGCTCTCGGGGTCCTGACAAGCCCAGACATCACATGGCTTTGACTGGAGTCACTGCCCTGAGGCTGAATGCCAGGCAAGTCAGTCACATAATGCTGGCCCTTAGATGTCTTTCTGCCTTACAACATCATATGTGCAGTTTGCACACAGCACAGTCCTAATCTACATGATGCATGAATCCCATTTGCAGACGGAAGTGGCCTTTTTCCTGAGCACTGCTCCTTCTTCATTGTGCCTATGACAGATCAGTAGGACCTGGGGAGTTCAGGTTCTCTGTAATTTTCTGGAGTCGTTCAGTTGATGTGTGAAAGATTTCAGGGCAAATCTCATGGTTCCTCAGACACAAATGGCAGAAAGATTTAAAATCTGGCTTTGGTCTTTACTTCTCTGTCCTCATTAGCTCTGTTCTTCTCTGGTACAGTGCAGGTAGGAAAACCAGGTAGCTTTCAGAGATGCAGCCATTGCTAGCAAGCCCTGAAAATATTCTTTTGACGCTCACTTGCAGATGACAGGAATCCTGGGAGCGTAAACCCAGTTATTTTCCGCCCCATGGAAGAGGGAGTCAACATAGATTTCCCCAGCACCATACACTCGATCGCCCAGTTCTTAAACTCCACGCGGGAATCCCGGGATCCCAGCATGTACACCCAACTGGTAGCCACTTTGGCCTTTACCGCCGAAAAAGCCAAGTTTGCCACTGGAAATGAGCGGCAAGAGTGGATGGACTTGTTCATTGACACCTTCAAAATGGTGCACAGCGAGATTGTGGGGGACCCAGAGACCGTGCTAGGGCTGTGCTGAGACCTCTCTTGGGGGTCACGTGGAGGCAGAGGCTCAGTGGAGGTGGAACTCATTGCTCCTGTGTTCCAGAGGGGACAGCACAGGGGGAGATGCTGTCAGTTCAGGAGAGACAGAGGCAGTGGAATGGCTTTTTTGCATTTGGCTGGGGACAGGACACAAGGAACAGTTCTCTCCAGCTTGGCTAGCATGGTGGCTTTCCCTAGCAATGCCAAGGAATGCTCTTGCTCTGCCTGCTGCTTTTTTGCCAAGAGCCTAATGATGCGTTTTCCCCACACCTTCCTGCATATGTCCTTGCTGACCCCCTACAAAGCATCTTCTGCATCCTCTTTCTCAGTTACCACACACTGTTTTTGAGTCCTGCAAGGCTGACTAAGCAAGATGCATCCTTGCTCACCACAGTGTCTCTGTGGAACCCCTCAGCTGGGGGTGTGGAGGGAACGAGCAAGCAGGATGGGAGAGGGAGCAACCCTCCCTTTCCATTGGGAGTGCTGACACCTGGGCAATGTGTCCCTCAGAAGCTATGTGGCCTCCCCTGGCCTTTTTCTCTGCTTGTACATTTGTGTTTCCTCTGTCATAATCCACAACATGTACCTGTCCATATACAAAAGGCGGATATGCTGTCACGTAGAGCCAGAGCAAAACTCCTTGACCAATGTGAGTTGTTTAAAAGCAAGCTTGATGTAGTAGAGCCTACTCAGTCCACACTCAGTGTTGCTTTGGCTCAGAGACCACAGAGCCACCACCTGCATTATAGGTATGTGGGTTTAGACGAGGCCTGGTATCTCCATCCACTCAGCTGCCCCTGCTTGCACAAAGTCAGGCAGGTGAGCGCCATTCCCACCTCCAGTTTAACTGCTCTCAAGCTCTATATAGAGGTAGTGGCATTTTGTGTGCAGACACAGGCGTAGAAGTGCTTACTCTGACTGATGTGGTATTATTGCAATAAAGTATACTGAGCAAATGTCATATTTAATGGGCAGAAGGGAGGTGTGCCATCTTCAGGAATGTGGCTGTAATATTTCCAGCTGTAAAAAGTGGAGCCAGTTGCCAAGCTCAGCCATGGGGATTGCCCACTTTGACTTATTGCAGTGTTCTCCCAAGGTTTCAGTACTTTTTCCTCCCAGGGACAAGTTGCTCAGAGAACTCTGCTGCTATTGGTGTAGAATAGAGGGAAGAGAGTTCTGAGGCCTTTCCATGATGTGCTCTGTGTTTTAGGTGAAAGCAAAAAAATCAGCCTGTGCCTGACTGTGGTCATAATTCATATATTCCAGATAGTCTGTGCAAAGCCAAACTCCCTATTCTGTTTTGATTTTTTTACCCCAAAATTATTCTGACTTAGCCTGCTGGGATGCAGGATGAACTCAGAGTAGTTAAGCTGCTCCAGCCATGATTCCAGAGGAAAAGCTCCCATACCCACTGATCTGAAAAGATCTCAGGGCTGGGACATTCTGCTGAACAAAGAGAATTGGGGAAGATTTCAGCAAAGGGGCTGTTGATGTCATCATGCAGTAGCTATTTATTCCTAGCAAAACACTGGAAACAAAGTTTTTTAGCTCTCAAAAACCTTCAGCTCTTTAGAGGTGGGGCAAGGGAGAAAACGTCTCTTTGCATGAGGAGTGCTGTGCTTGTCCTTGTTAGAGGCAAATGGATGAAGGAATGGTTTTTTAGCATAGTCCTAGCTAATCCCTCTGATTAAACCAGAGGGACTTCATCACAGTAGCAGTTCCTTCAGTGAAGCTCTTGGGCAAAGGAAGGACAGATAAGGATCTGGGTAAAGGATGGTCTATGCCTCCCCCAAGACACAGGAGGGGCTGGGAAAAGGGGAAAGCCCAAAAAGGTCTGGGAGGTCAGTCCCCACCTCACTTTCATCTCCACTGTCAACACTGCAAGAGAATAGAGGAAATACAAGTTCCTCAGGTTTTAGAAGAGGCAGGAAGGTGATGTGAATGGGTGGGGTTGCTCTGCACATGCTAATGGCAGAAAAATCAATTATATTTCTGCTTATTTGTGCTGCCTTTGTTAGACATCTTCTGCTGTGAGCTACAGGCATTCATGAACCACATGAGGACCAATGCACCAGTTAAAAGCATGACAGGAAGATTTTAGTTGGCATAATTCATGGTGGTGCCTTTGAGAGTTTCTCTCACAGTTAGGATGAGAATCTTGCTGCAGGAAAGGGTGCTCTGATCCTCAGTCTCTCAGAAATGGGAAGAAGCTGCAGCCAGAGCCTGACACTGAACAGGACAAACCCAAGATTTTGCTGCCTCACATTCCCTTGGGACAACTCATATGTAAAGGCACCTTATCAAAAAGCTGGAAGGCAACCCTCCCCAGCTGTGAGGGCTGAGCAGTGAGCAGAACATGGCTCTGGGGAGTGCTCGTGTCAGGTGTGCACTATGCTCTCACTGAAGCTTCATGGATTGATACTGCCCTCTGCTTAGCCAGGAGCTCTTCAGTCTTGCTTGTCTCAAAAAACATGTGGGCAGGCCTTGGGGGAGGCTGTTAACACTGCCCCAACACAACGTGCAGCCCCTTCTCCCAGCTGCTTTCAGAGACCCTTATGTAGGTGTTGCACTGTGTGGTTGCAAGGGGGATACCTTCCTGCCTTTCCCCCTCCGTGGCTGCTCAGAGCAGGTGAGGACCAGGAGTGCAGGTGCTGCCAAGGGAAGATATCCTTGTGGCAGCAGTGCCTGCATACCAGGACTGCAGCATCAACATGCCTTTACACAACATTTCTCATGGAAGATCGGGCAGAGGTGAGTATGTGTCTTTATTGCTTTAAAAGAGGGGAGAGTAACAAGTGAGAGGACTAAAGGAAATGGCCTCAGGTTGCACCAGGGGAGATTTAGATTGGGTATTAGGGGAAATTTCTTCACTGAAAGGGCAGTCAGGCACTGAAACAGGCTGCCCAGGGAAACAGTGGAGTCATCATCCATGAAAGTGTGGTGCTTAGATGGTTTAGAGGTTAACACAATAGTGCTGAGTTAATGGTCAGACTTGAGGACAGAGGGCTTTTCTAACCATACAGAATCTGTGATTCCCTGATTCTGTGCTAAGCCCAGGCACAACACTGTTCAGCACTTGGGAAGCTCTTTGTCAGGCTGGATTCACTCATAAGTGTGGAAATTCAATCTAACATTACACTTCTACAAAGTTACCCCCTGTTGCCAGAAATGGATGCTCAAGGTGGGACTGCTCCAGAAGCTCCTATTCCTTGCCAGTCATGCAACACAACATGGCAGCATCTTTGGGACTTCACCCTTTCAAGATTCAGTCTCAGAGCCATAGAACTGCTTGAGAGTGCTATGGGTCAGGCCACATTGCCCTGCTGCCAGCTCAGGGGGAACACTGAATGCAGTGCACATAACTACAGAAAAGGGAGAAAATAATGGTCCCTGACTATCAGCTGACTCCAAAGATATCTGCTTTCTTCTCTTTTTTGTTTTTTTTTTTTTTTGTGGTTTTTTTTTGTTTTTTTTGTTTTTTTGTTTTTTTTTCCTGAGTTTATTCACTGCATGTATTCATATATTCTATATGGTTGACTTGGGCTTGAAGCAACCTGGTGTAGTGGAAGG
>VZUA01026896.1:37718-51609 GCA_013401035.1 Horornis vulcanius | reverse complement strand
TCTGCATGCCCTTGACAATACTGAGCAACACCATTGCTCATATTTAAACTCTCTGACATAGCTAGTGATGGTAAAATTAAAAGAGACAATGACATAAAGCTCTCACCCAGCAGCAGTTTTCCCCCTGCCAATCACTACTCTTGCATTTCCCCTCCCTAGCTCAAAGCCAAGGATAAGGGGCAGATTTTGCAGCTTAGCTGGAAGACCAGCAGGTCTGAGCTCTTCTGGACTGACCTGCATGCCCAGCCTGTTCAAGCTAAACCTGCAGAGCACACAGGAGGACCGGGCACCACCTGCAGTGAAAACCCACAGCAAACCCCTTGCAGAATGTAAGGCAGGTGATTTGTGCC
Organism: Horornis vulcanius; assembly: GCA_013401035.1. Classification (NCBI taxonomy): domain Eukaryota; kingdom Metazoa; phylum Chordata; class Aves; order Passeriformes; family Scotocercidae; genus Horornis; species Horornis vulcanius. The sequence goes on along the minus strand of VZUA01026896.1, from coordinate 51,259 downwards.
AGCAAAGACTTTGGGCCCTGCTGCTGCTGTGAGCTCCCTTGTGCTCAGCCAGCCTTTGGCAGAGTCAGAAACAGCCTGGGCTGCTTGGGCACAGCACCCATCTCTTGCCTCCAGTCCAGCTCTCACTGTACACACCAGTTTGCTGTCGTGGCCCCTCTTGCTGGCTGGCAGAAGGAGAGGTTTTCTCCCTGAAATGACAGCTGAAGATACAGATGTTCCGTGGTTTATTCCATGGTTTTTGATACCTAGCAAGTAAGTCACAGCTGGTTTGCCACACTTCTTTTTTTTTTTCTTTCTTGTCTTCCTACTGTTATCAGAGCTAAAAATATGGCTTGATGAACACTGCAGCAATGGGAAGAGAAGGCCTGTCCCTAAATTCTGGTTTAAAAATAAAAACAACTAGAGAGAAATATTTTATGCCCCTTGTGAGTAGATGGAGGCTTTAATTTCATCTCAGGTTTCTACCATCATACCACTCAAAAGCAAGTGGTGTAGTCATGAGCATCTAGATTAGGAAGGGCATGAATAGTGTCTACTTTTCACTGGCTTTAGTGAGCAGCAGGCACCTAGAAACCTTTATTATCTGTTCTAGGATTTCTGTGACTCTACCCTTAGAAACTACTTCTTTCTATTAGATACGTCATTTCCTTTACTGTTTTTGAAGACTATAGAAAGAGGGCTTTGTGAAACTTAGCAATTAATAGTAACTGGCCATAATGTCTAAGTAATTATTAGCTACCCACAGAATAAATGAAAGATTAAAAGGTAGTAATCTTCTTTCCTCTTTGTTGCTCGCTATTAATGGCTCCTAGTCTACATACTAAATGGTTATCAAGGCAGTGCTCCGTTGCAGAAATTCTGTACCATTAAAATTTGAATTTATTGAGAGCAGGGAATAGATCCACTTGAAAAGAGAAGGAAAAATGATAAGGAGTTTTGGTTTATAAGGACTTTGGCCCAGTCTAAATCCAAGCATTGCTTTTCACATACTGGTTGTCATTAGTGTCACTTGAAACTGGTAGCAGACAAAGCCTTTGCAGGAGCCAGGGGCAGTGCTTGGAAATCCATGGACCTGTGAGGTAGCCCCATGGCTACTGAATTTCCAGAGTATCTTTAAAAGATACACAGGGTCAACAAATTAAAGAAGTTAAAAACCAGGACACTAGGAATAAAAGAAAGTACTTGGCATCCATCAGACATGGGAGATATTAAATGCAAGATGAGGAGCCACGGCTAGGCTAGTCATTGCTATGTAATGAGCACAGAGAAAAAACCAAGTCTTTCCAGCTCCATGCCTCATAAAATGCAACTGAAATCAATCCACAGTTTTGCCAGTCATGAGTTATTCAGCAAACCCAAGGTCAGACCAGTGGAGTCTCTATCACACATCACTGGATATTCTCTTTATCCCTGTACTGCAGACAGGAAATCAAGAGACAGAGCTTGATCACTGCAATATAGGCAAACATTTGGGGCCAGACTGCAAGGTGATTTAGTGTGCATTAAGGCCCACTCCCATTTAGCAAAGCCCTTATGTACATGCTTTGAGTGCCACTGGAGCTAGAGAGACACAAAGAGACACCTAGATTCCTTCCTGGATCACTGCTAGCTACAGTATAGACATTTAAGAATAAATTTAAAGACTTTCTGGGTTGAACACAGCTCTTACCACATAAATGGGGCTGGAAGAATTGGGAGTTACCAGTTGCCATTGCAAGTTGAGGTGCATGGCAGATGCTGGAGGAGAGCAGTCATCACGTAAATGGGGCTTTCTGGGGCAGCAGGAGAGCAAAAGTGAGCCAAGAGAGGTAGCCAGGGTCTGCAGAATTACAAGCTCATTTTATGTGTGTTTAAGGTTGAATGTTGAACAGGGGTGATCCTGGGAAAGGAAAAAAATAGAAGGCAAAACAATGGCCTGTTTTCTCCAGTGATGTGTTCTTTTCTTCGCTGATATTTCGATAGTGGTGAAGGAGGACAGGGATCTAATGAGGGGATTTGAGCTCGTGAGGTGGCAGTACAGTGAGTAAATCAACAGCAGATATGTGAGGGGTATGTCACCTCTTGCATGTTAAAGCACACGTGCACATTTGTCCAGTTAATATTCTTGGTACAAATGGAAATGGTTTCTTGAACTGCTAGTCAGGGAGGAGGACCAGGTCCCTGCCCTGAAGAGTTTGCAGATGGAATGTGAAGAGTATGGTGCTGCAGGCAGAGAGGGAACACAACATGAGCTGAGACACAGTTGTTATTCCTGGCACACTCTGAAGCCTCCTTCCCAGTCTGTTGCCTGCCTTTGATGTGAATCATTCCTCCTTTATTGAAAAGCTCCCTTCCTGAGGTGCTCCAGAGCCTTTTGTGCTCCTGGTTTTCATCCTACCTCTCTGGGTGTCCTTGCATTGTCTTCTTCACCTGCTTTTCTCCTCCCTGCTATCAGACTTCCTTAGGACATTGCCTTAGTCCCTCTCCTGGCTCCTTGCTTTGTCCCCAGGATAGCTCTATCCTGCCGCCCACTTCAGTGATTGTTTTTGTGCTGACAACCCACAGATCTATTTCCCCAGCATTACTCAGTCCATTCTACAACAGTTCCTGCAGCACCTTCTCCTTTATGTCTCTTTCCCCCTTCCCTCAAGAGTTGTCTCTTTCCAGGCTGGCCCTCAGTCCTCTCCTTTCTTGCATGTCCCCAAGGGAGTGGTAACAGCCCTCCTACATGTCCCAGAGGGTGACGGGCTCAGCAGAATGTGTCTTCTCTGTCCCCTTCATCCCACTCAGAGACATGGACAGCATTAGGAGCAGCCACCCTGCTCAAGGTCACCAGGCTTTGTGGTCCTACACGCCCCGGGGAAATCCACCCCCTTGGAGAGCCTGCCTTTGTTCCAGCTAGTTTGTCCTGGCTACTTTGTCCACCCAGCAGAACACTCACAAACCCTGCTCTTCAGCTAAATTTCATGCCCTTCTGAAAGAAAGGCCTCTATTCAATCATTCCAGCAGTGTCTAAAACCCCTAATTCCTTCAACATAGTGACAAACAGTTCTGATTATTTGTGGAAAAGCTTGAAAAGCGTTGAGCATATTTTATTACCCACAAAAGGTGCCAGACTGGCAGTCATGGAGACTTGTCCTCTATTTATCTCCAGAGCTGGACAGCACAAGCAGTACAGATTCCTCCAGAATTGTCTCTCTGCTCACATTTTGAAAGGAACATGGTGGTCTGTCACCATGAGAGGATGGTACTTTCTGTTCAACCCACTGAGTGTTTTTACAGTGCCTGGAACAGCAGCAGTCAGGTTGCTCAGGGAGCAGCTGAGGAAGCCCTGGAGGGACTCACCACAAAAACAACTGCCCTCTCAGAGGCCGTGGGTGATTCAGTGGGTGTGAAGCTGCATCTGCTCCTGTCTTTTCAGGCAAGCCAGGTCTCATCCAAAGTCAATTATGATCTTTGGAAGTGCTGCTTGAGGGGCTGTGAATTGTCATCTGGGGATATATGGAGGGAGCAGACCCCATGCTTCCTCATTAAAGCAATAAATGCAGTAGATTTGCTGGAAAAAACCCTGGAGCTTCTCTTTTGCCACCAAAAGAAGGATTAGAAGATTAATTCTGAGAACACTTCACTGCAAAGCTTAGCTGTTACTGTTGTAAACCCGCAGAAAGGCAAGATCCCACAGATTTTTATCTGCAGGAGAAGCAGCAAAGGTTTGATGGGCAGCCTCACCAGCTCCTGGTGGCAGTGCTTCCTCAGAGGCCAAGTGCTGCAGCAGGGCCTGGAGCCTTCCTCCAGAGCAGTGGCACTGTCCTGCCCATGCAGCAGTTCAGTGTTTGTCTCTGCTTTGCAGCAAGTGCCAGGGAAATTATTCAGCAGAGAGGTAAATAGCTTACAGAATCTCTACTCTTCATGTTCCCCCTTCTCCTGCCCCATTTTTCAGCACCACACAGGAAACATAGATGGGCAGTGACATTTTTAAATTATGCACTGATTTGTTAGGGTTATGCAAAAAGAATATTAAGCACTCATTGCTACTATTCAGGCTGGGCCTTATATTTTCTTTATGTGCACTGGTGTTAAAAATAAAAAGAAGCAAAACTTTCAAGCACAGCCACTCTGGACAGAGTTGTTTCTTCTTCCTAAAATGATGCATAGCTTGGTTAGAGGACTTTTTACTTTGTCAATAATTAAACAGTTCTGCCCTTGTTGAGGCAGCCCTGAATGCAGGTACCAGGATCAGCCAGCCTTGACCACAAGAGGCAAAAACTTTTACCCCGTCTACAGTATGGATTTTCCCCCCTGCCCAAAAAAATGTCCTTGCAATATTAACCCTGACAGCTTCACTGGCAAGAGCACACCTTCACAGCAGATGGGGTACCAGGGAGACATGTGCATTGAAGGAGATGTCTGAGTTGTGCCTGCTCTGAGCTGCGTTTCATGTGGAGGCTCTTCCTAGAAACAAACCAAGCACAGCTGGTTTCTGCTCAGCCTTTTGGTGTTGAGGTGGAATTCAGCTGCTGCTGGGGCTGCTGGGGCTGCACTGGAAACCACCTTCAGTGCAAACACAGGGGAGGGATTTCTGTCAGCGAGTCAGATTTATATTTCCCTCAGAGTGCATTTTTTAAGCACAGTAATGAAAGATCAAACGGTATCGCACTTTTTGCAAGTTCATCATATCCTTGAGGATGTCACTGTGAACTCAGCTGAAGATGGGCATGTGAGAGTGTTGGTACAGGAACAGGAGACTATTTGACCTTTGGTTAAGGCCCTTGCTTTAAGGAATAATATCAAAAAAAAAAAAGAGAGGTCTTTACTTTTGGTCCAGAGCAGCCAGGACAGAGTTTCAGCAGAAGGAACCCTGTGCTGTCCTCTGCAAAGGACATGATTTATTTATTTCAGAAAGCTGATGGACTCCAGGCCATCAGTGTGTACAGAGCAGGGGAACAGGATGTTCCTGCCCAAGTGAAGGGTCAGTCCTGCAGGGCTGAGGGGCAGAGGAAGGGGGAGCTTTCTCTTTGCCTTCAGGCAAAACTTTCCTTCTCCTGCACCACCATTCTTATTCATCTGTTCTTTTGCTCGTCATCATCTGGCAACATGAAGCACTCTTGTTGTGGGAAGGACTCTCACTGTGTGTCCCAGTCAGGGGGAAGGAGGAATGGGTGAAGGAGAGCTGAGACAGAGATGTGTGCTGTCTGCCTTGCCCATGGATAGCAAAAAAGGTGAAGGGTTAATATACCAGAGGGAAACTACTGTGTGAGGGCAGGTCCCTGAAAGGCAGCAGGTGTAGGAAGGTGTTGAGCTGGGGCTGCACTGGTGTCAGTGTTGGAGGGCTGGGATCAGGGAGAGACCCCTGCTTTCCCCTCAGACACTGAGCCTGTGGCAGATACTTACAGTCAGAAGAAACCTCTGATGGCCTGAAGGCTGCTTCCCCCAGTGCAAATGCTTGGAAAATGAAGGGACAGAGGGTTTCCTGTGGCTCACTTTTCTTCTTCTCAAGGCCCGTGGTTCTGCAGATGGCTTCATAAAAACCCCCAACAACCAGCCTCTTCTTCTGCTGCTCTTCAACATATTATGTCTCTTTGTCATACTGGTTTGTGGTTATCTGACCGTGGTTCCACATCTAATAATCCCTAAGGAAGACCCATGGGGCTGAGGAGGCTGATCCTACCTGCTGGGAGCTGGCTGTAATGTCCAAGCATGGCTCTGTGTCCTCCCCAGAATGGTGAGGAGCTGGGGCTGCTACCAGTGGAGACAGGTGAAAAACAGACCTTTCCCCTCCCTCCTTTCCTGCTTTCTATTTCTCCTCTTTATTTATGCTAATGTGTTCTGCACTGGAGTCATAATTAAATACATATTCATATAGAAATGTACAAAGCTTCTGCCTGTACTGTGAAGCTCTCTGGAGCTTAACTGCTTGAGACTTGTCACAGGAAAATATTTCTCCCCATGAAAACAGGCTTCCTACAGCTGGGCTATATTATTGCCTTTTAATATTGCTGGCTCTGCCTACCCTGGGAAGGATTTTCTGACAAACTCCTACTGGAGATACAGCTTTTGCCGGTATAACTTATACCAGTTTCCTAAAGAAACTGGGGCTTTCATTGCCAGAGGTATCTCACTGATGTTGTAATTTGTTCCCACACTCTTTGCTATGCTGGCAAAACTTGAAAGTACGGTTCGCTGTTTTTCTTTCTCGGTGCCTTTTCTCCTAAGTTAGCTTTTCTATCCCTGTGCTCACCCCAGCTGTTTCCCTGGGCACATCTGATCGTCTATTGTCTTCAGAATAGCTCCAAGTAATGAGAGGGGTGGGAAGCTAGTGCTGTTTGGAGGGTCTAATCAGATGCTGGCTCCTCGTAACAGAGCTGTGTCAAAATCTGGAGCCTGGTTACACTTCAGAAGGGGATGCAGTGATGGAGGGGCCCAGCAGAAACAGGGTCTGGCAGTTGGGTTTAAGTAGGAAGCCGGGTCAGAATGGCACAGAGGAGCCAGGGACAGCCTGAGTGGAGAAAACTTCCAGCAGAAGGCGAAGGCTGAAGACAGTGAAGGCAGCTAGCAGAGATAGAAGCATTATCAAGACAAGGCAGACCATGCTCACCATCATGTGTTAAGGCCATTTCTGTTTTCAACATCTCAGCCTGATGTTGATATCAGTTTTGTTTGGATCTGGCAAGATGCTGGCATCATACATAAATAGGCTCCACCTCAGACATTTCACATCCTTAGTCAAAAACTGCACATTATGAGTTGAGAAATGGGGTCCTGAATGTGTCAGTGATATGCCAACCCCCCGGCCAGCAACACTACTACAAACCCAGGATCCCAGACCCTTATCTTAGTTTGTGCTCTGTTAAATATAACATTCTGTTCTTCCTCTTTGTACTGATGAGACTGAGGAGGAAGGTCTGAAAGTCTGAAGTTCCTGAAGGCTTCTACAGCTGAATTGTTTGAAAAAGATTTCTAGTGCAGTGAATATTTTCATTGTACTGCCTGGAGAATGGAAGATATGCTGGGATTATGAATCAAATATCTGCTTAGTCTAGAGCTACTGGATATTACACCTGAACCCTTCCTTTACAGCACCCATCCTATGTAAGAGGGTCAAACCCCTCTCCTTGCACATGCATATCTCTCTCCTCACTTCCTGTGGTCTGACTCATCCCCATAGATGTGATGCAAACTTTGGCAGACTAAAATAGTTGTGTGGTGAGATGCCATACCAACCCCCCAGCCCTGTCAGGGACATGGCAAGTGGCAGTGTTGAGTGGGAGGGAAAGGAGAAGCTTCCTCCATCCTGAACAGCATGACAGGTCAGAAGCAGTGGCTTCTTGCTGTGGTCTCTGCACTGACGCCCTGATCTCTGCAAAACCATCTACAGCTCCTGGATGCTCGGTCTGCTGGAACGTCCTTGGTAGTTGGCAGCTGGCTTGGCACAGTTCTGCCTCCAGGCTTCTGGCTCAAAATTTTTGGGGCCTCATGGTCTTGTTAATGAGAAGAAAGTGATGTGCTTTCGGATAACTTCTTGGTGTGACGTGTTAATTTCAGAAACTGCACAAGCACCTGTTCCCTGGGCAAGATAGTGACTGATCAAGCCTGAGCTTCACACTCCTTTAAAGCATATATAGCTACTGCTCCTGAGAGCAGTGGTTGCACACACAAAAAGATCAACCAGACTGAGTCAGAACAGAGCCAAATGTCCTATTGTTCTTTGTTTTGCCAGTCACCAACAGGACAGCTGCACACGAAGTGCTTCAGTACCTTCAGCAGGCTGCCCTACAGTACAAGTGCAAGAAGTTTAGGCTGTCTTGGATCTCCAGCAATGGGAGAAATTAGTTTTGCACCTAGAAATTTGTCAAGTCACCAGAGTTAACGTGAGGTGTGTTCCCAACAAGACTGTGGAGCTCATACAGTATGCTCTAGATGTTTTATGAGGTTGTCCATTACACAGAAACATAAGGTTGGTCCATGTCTGTGACAAAGGTTCACTTGAGTTTTTCTTAGGAAGACAAGATCGCTGTGTATGTGTTGGGGCCATAAGCAGAGAGACAGAGCTTGAATGTTGTGCCCTATAATTGAGAGGTCCCCTTTAAAAACCCAAACAACCCCCCAAAGTCTCAGTGGCAATAAGCAGTTGCTGTAGGAAGCAAAAGAAAATTCTCCTGCTGGTCTTGCTTCCCAGTGCTCTCTTGCTGGATGCAAAAACATGTGAGGTTGCACAGTGACCTGAATGAAGGAATTAGCCTGCATTAATATTCACAGAGAAAAAGAGTCTGTGAGGGATCAGTTCTCCTGAAGCCAAAGAGGAAGATGACCTCAGGATGAGAACTAGTGGCAGGAGGCAGGAGAGGCCAGGACAGCTTCCTTAGGCAGGGAGGTGGCAGAGTCTGTGATCACCAAGCCTTAGAGTTAGCTGTCATCCCCTGCCAGGGCCAGGCTGCAGATCTGTCCCTCTCTGACCTCACACAAGACTACAGCACAAGATTACAGCCCCAACCATCTCCTGCAGCTGAGGGAATGCAGGGAAGTGTTTCTAGATGAACCATTTGCTGCTGGTAGCTTCACACTCAGGAGTGCAAACAACCCACCTCTGCTCCTGCCCCATCTGCGTGGTACCTGTGGTCTGGAAAGGGTGCATCTGGGTCGTGCCTTTCCCTCTGGGTACCTGCTGGCAGTACAGAACCTACAATTTCCCTGTCTGACTGGAAGAGTGGGTTGCTTTAGCCTTTTAAAGATGTCTCCAGCTGAAGTGGTTATGTCAAGGGCCAAGCAGGGCTTGTGTGGTGGGTTGGCAGCATTTTCCTCTGAGGTTGTGCTATTGCAAAGCACAGCTCAATTAGTTGAGAGAATCTGTCCCAAAAGCTCAATGCTGATGAAGGGAAACAGCACAAGACAAGACAAAATCCTGTCTCACAGTTACCATTTTTCTAGCAGTAGCTCCTTATTTATTAGGCATTTCAGTCTTGCAGAGGACACAAGCAAGCTGGAGCCTATTGAAATACCTGCATGGGTGTCTTGTAATGTGACTTCACCTTCCTCTTGGGCTTCCTGTCCTAATGCGTAGATATGGACACAATTCCTTCATGTAGTCTGGTCTCTGAGGGTGTGAAAGCTTTTACTGTATTTCATGAGATGGTTAAGGACTTTTGTTTCTGAGAAAAAAAAACAAAACAATTGGACTTGTGTGCCTCTTATCTATTTACTGACCAGAAGAAGATAACCAATACTTCAAACTTAAAGCACACCCCGTAAGACACAGAACTCACTTGTTCCTCCTTTGAACATCTTAGAGCATTCTGGTCTGAGTCTTGATCATTTGTCTTGCTGCTCCACCCTGTACTACCTGCCAGGCTTATGTCTTTCCTAGGTATTGCTTCTGATGCAGTAATGCATGAGAAATCACATAATGATCAGGGTGCTGTGGTTTAGGTGTGCTTCGAAACCAAAATCTAATGCTTGGGATTTCCCTCTGGGTTCGGGACTTCCTTTAAAGGTTCTGGAGCTACTCCTGTGAGCCTGAATTCTCCCTAGTGGTGGGCATTTCTAGGGCAAAATCATTTGTCTAGAGACCATGTCTGTCTGCATGTTTAGTCCCTTACCATCCTGAGCCATTGCTGGCTTGTAAATTATACAAAAAATAAGTAAGCATTATCATTAATTCCTAGATTCATTGCTTCCTTGAACAAGGTAGATAACAATGGTTATTGGTGAGCCTAAACTTCTGCTCAGAGAATTCAGTATAGAATGGATTTTCTAGGCAGGAAAAGAAGGATAATCAATGATGCACATCAATGGCTGGGGATGGAGGGTCCCAAGTAAAAAAATTATCATGTGCCTCAAGAAGCTTCAAACATTGTTAAAATTAGAGGTGAGGTGGGCTAACCCTTCCCTCTGCTCCCTTCACTTCAGAGGAGAGTCAGAGGAGGAATCAAACATCATAGCTCCCATTGTCAAAATCACCCCTGGAGAAAAAAAGCTCAGGATGTACAATGTGCTTAAAGACAACCAGACACACAAAGAGCACAGAGGTGGCAAACCTTCAGATAAATAAATAAACAAATAAACAAGCAAGCAAATAGCCTTGTGAGGATGTCTGCCTGCACTTAGAGAAGTTTCCAAATCCTAGAAAGTCCCCGTTTCTCCCACCTCACACATGCCTCTCCCTGCGCTTCATCCTCTCACAGACAGCGACAGAACCCCTCTGCCTTTGATTTACAATTAAATTAAGAATTACTTTGGTAAAAAGCGGTGCTTTTCCCCGCCTGCTTTGTTTTGTGCCTCCAGGCTGTGCAGACCCCTATTGCTTGCTGTGCCAGAGACAGCGTCACACGGCGTGTGAGGAGCTGCAGGAACTGAAACCAGTTCTATGATTTATAGCACTAATAAGGCTCAACTGCCATTTCTTGTGGTTTCCTCCCAAGTTGTCTTTGATAATTTCTACTTGTACCATGGTTATTGTTGCTGCTGCTAGGGTTCAGTTGGCAGGTAACTTGTACTGTTTCTCAGAGTCTGCTCCTTTTTTGCTCTCTTTATTGTGTTATTAATAAACATTTATGTTTGGGGAGTGCCAGAAGGGGTCAGCTGGGCACTGTCCCTGTGCTTTCCCCCATCACACTCAGGTTTGTCAGAGGGATGAAAGATGTGCCTTGCCATGAGGAGTTTACCATCACGTGGTGACAACCTCTCTTTCCAGAACACTTCCACGGCAGGAAGGCTGTGGCAGCTCTGCTGGTGGCCATCTCACAACCAGCCAACCTGTATAGGGCTGCTCAGGTTCACTCCAAGGGCTCTGGCTCCTAAAGCCCTGCCAGGTCACACTGGGATGATTTCTAAGAGCTCATGCCTGGATGTGTTGCTGGAGGGTGTCACCTCTGCAGGTGAGCACCTGTGAGGCAGTTGCAGCTGCTTCTTTCTCTTCAGCACAGATTAGCACCTTGGCTGTGAGATGTTGCAGCAAGGACCAGGCACATCTGCCACTGCTGCCATCAGTGTGGCAGAGTCAGTGACCATCAGAGGAGAGGTCCCATGGACAATGTGCAGCTGCCTGCTTTAATACAACCCCTCAAACTGCCCCAGCATGAACTTGCAGGGTTGGCACGTGGATGCCTCATCCTGGCTGGAGCCGGTCTCAGGGGTGGGGTTAAGTCCCGGCCTTTTTTCACAGGTCATAGTTGGCATCAAGAGATTGTGACAGAGGAGAAGGAGGATCCTGCTGCTGTCAGGGGGGAAAATGGTTTTGGGGGGATTGCAAGTGGAGAGACTGCTTGGGGAATGGCAGTAGTAAAGGGGCACTGTGTTTGCTGCAGTTGTTTGCAGCAGACTTGGGCAAGAGAGAATCTGTACGTACCCTCTGATTCTGTGTTTATCTTGTGCTCACTTTTGGACTGTTTTCTGCCTGCTCTTGTTAACTTGGCTGGAGTAGAGGCTGTGAAAACAACGGAACATTTTCACCCAAGGATACTGGAGAGTCTTTGCTGACACTCACAGCTCTGCTTTGATAATTTGCCTGGTGGAACATGTGGAACATGTGTGGAAGATTACAGGCTACACCACAAAGATGCAGATGAAGATTGGCTGTGCCATTTTTCCTTGCTCCTGAGCGGCAGTCTGTGGCTGGCTGCAGCTGCACAGATCATGGCAGGGCTGGGTGTGGGTTTCCCTGGCTCCATCCCAGGCTGCACACAGCAGGAATGGCAGAGGTGGAATTACTGCTGACCCAACAGGCCACTCTGGCTGAAAATTTCAGTGCTTCCAAAGAAATATAGCTGCCTACTCTTCTCTGCCTGGATCCGTGTGCCTGTGAGAGCCAGACAAGGCAACATGAGGGTTGGGTGAGGAAGGAGACGGTCACAGAGATGAATCCAAAACTCTGTGCTATTTCCCACCTGCTCAGATCCTCAGAGCTAATGAGGTCACCAAACTGTCCTTNCAACATGAGGGTTGGGTGAGGAAGGAGACGGTCACAGAGATGAATCCAAAACTCTGTGCTATTTCCCACCTGCTCAGATCCTCAGAGCTAATGAGGTCACCAAACTGTCCTTGACAGTCTGCTTGTTATCTTAGCCAGGGCCACAGGCCTTTCTTTTCAGGCTCTCCCATTTCAGTTTCCAACTATGCAGCAAACACAGGTCTACTACATGTTTGTCTGAAGGGCACAGGAGGGCCCTCAGTGTCTGGTTTATCAGAGCAATGGTGTTGCCATCAAAGTGATGCAACCCTAATGGCAGAGCACCTGAGACTTGGCAGCACCTTGTACCCAGGAGAAGATAAAACCACAGAGGAAAAGAGAAATTAAAGGTGTTGTAAGGTGAAGGCAGCAACAGGAGTTTCGTAATTTAAATTTCCGTACCTGAGTGAACTGCATACATCTGCTTTCTGGAGCCTGTCATGGTTCAGGATGTGCCTGGTTTTAAAAGGCTTGTGGGAATTCAGATTTTTTCTTTTTTTAAAATGGTCTGACTTCTCAAGGCAGTTTGGTAGCTTCTCTTTGAGCCTTCCTAGGAGGAGGCACAGAAGCCTTGGCCAGTGGAGAGCCCCAGATCCTCAGCCACTGAGCCCCACTTCTTCTCCAGGGCTACATCCAGGGGGAGTTCTGGCTGTGGCCATAGCATCTCACTGAGTCCTGAAAGGAGACAGCTGAGTCAAATCAACAACTCTAGGACCAAACGCTTCCAATATCAAGGGAGTTAGATCCATCTGCTGCTTTTTGGAAAGCAGTAAATTATTGCTTCTTCCCCTGCTGCACACAGACACACACAAACACCCACAGACTTCACAGTCTGAAGATCTGCTGTCTTTCCTGCTAGAAGGGCAATTTCTACACTCATTTTCTATGCTCATTTGCCAGTAAAACCAGCTCTTCTCTCAGATAAAGTTCTGAAATAATTCTTGCAGGCAGCTAAGAGGACTCGCAGTTATAATACTTGATGTGAATCTTCATGACACTGCACTGGGGTTCATTTCTCTTTCCTTCTATCCCAGTGAAGATGCAGTGGGACAACTGAGGCCATTCTGAAGGTCAGCAACAGCATCACCATTCATGGCTCTCTAATTTGCCTTCCAGACCATGTAGGAGGCTCTAACCTGGGTTGACGTGAGAAGCTTCACTGAACTGTCTCCGTCATCTGATCGCTTGTGGCACAGCAAAGCTTTTGAATCAATCTGCCAGTTGCTTATACTTGGGAAAAGAGCATTCATAGATGAGCTGGGGAGTTTTCCAGGCATTAGCAGGCAGAATGGATCAGACAAAAACTGCCAAGTCACTTTAAACCAAGGAAAATGTTTTGTTGTAAATATTTTTATAGTTTTGATTATTTTTGTTTGGGCTTTTAAAAATTAAAAAATGTTCCAACATTTCTTTTTCTTTTGTTCTTCTTTGTCTCTCTTCCTGTTAGACTCTTCCCACTTTATAGAATCATAGAATAATGACTTGTGTTGGAAGGGACCTTGAAGATCTTCTAGTTTCAGCCTCCTTGCCATGGGCAGGGACCTTTCTCATGAGCCCAGGTTACTCAGGCAGGTCTGGAACACTTGTGGGGAGTCCACAGCATCTTTGGGCAATCTGTTCC
>VZUA01026896.1:18222-29975 GCA_013401035.1 Horornis vulcanius | reverse complement strand
TGATGTGAGCAAAATGCAGAGGGAAGGCGTGGAAGTCTGTAAATGCACTGCTACCAGTAAGAGAACTGAGGACCTTATGGGTAACACGAGGCCACAAGAGGGTCATTTTGAACAGTAAGTACCAACAGAGTGTTGTCAGGACACAAACACCCTTGATTTGAATGCTGCTTTTTGCTGTAAGTGCAGCTGAGAACTAAATAACTGAAATGGATTTTTTTTTTTCCTTTGTGAAGGAGTGGTAGCAGCAGCTTTGATGCAAATCAAGCCCGATGCTTATCTCATGCCCTAAGTGTTGATTCTGTCTGGAACCATCAGTAGAGAGAAAGCCACACTTTGACATTCCTCTTCTCTCTGCTTCTCACATGTGCATGTACATCTTCAGAGCCTCACAGAACCAGAATTGGCAGAGGTCTTTTAGGAGGCTTCCTGTCTAGGAGCAGTGGGTATTGAGCAGTATATGGCCTGTTATGGGGGATTTTGTCTTTGCTTTCTTCCAATGCTAAGATTTGGTGCTTTTTCTCTGCTGTCAGATGATTTTTTCAAAAAGCTTTTACTGGCTAGAGTAGGGATTAGACTGTTCCTGAAGCACATGCACAGGACAATTGCTCATTTCTGGGCTATCTACTGATACTTTGCTAACTGTGACAAAAGCAGAGGGAAAGAGCAAAGAAGTCTTTGTCATGGAATCAACTGGATCAAATTGACTGGCTCTGAAACACTGCACTACATCAGAAGTTGGAAATATGGGTTGTGGCTTGTTAAAGTAGCACTCCTCCTCTTACTGAGTGATCAACATACTGTTCTGCCTCTGGAGAGAGGTCACAGAAGCCAGACAGGCAGAGATGGAAATGGAGTGTTTTTGGAGTTTGGAAATGGAGTTTCAACATCATTTCCTTGCAGCCCTAGGTGAAGAATGAAGCTGTGGTGTGAGGAACACCACAAACACATAAGGAGGGCTCTCCTAAAGTTGTCCCTGTAGAATCAAGATTGTGTTGTGCTACATTTTGCTAGAAATGCTATTCCTCCCTTTCTGAAATGGTAAGGCTGTGTGTGTCATTCATCTGGAAGGAGAGGGTGAACTTTACAGTCACTGAGGGAACACTGCTGGAAACCAGCATAAGAGTGAAGATATTCAGGACAGGACTGAGTTAATTGCATTGTGCCTGATGGCACCATTATCATTCCAAACCAAGAAGTTGTCTTTCAAAATAGATTTTACGCAGACAAAGGCATGGAGATATGAATTTTATCCAAGACAAGAAAGCAACTCTGACCTTCCCCTCATTGCAGAGTTGTAACAGCAGGCTCATAAATGGTCCTGGGTTTCAGCCATCTGACCAGGACAGAGGTGGGAATGCTGAGCCTGAGCTGTGTTGCACAAAGGTGAGCTCCTGCATCTGCATGTCACCCTTCTGATGCCACAGTGGATCTACCCAGGCCTCATAAACTTGGTCAACTTGGACTTGAGAAAGCTGAGCATGGTAGCCTCATAGAGAAATAACCACACAGAAAAAGGTAATTTTAGAGAGAGCAATCAGTGAGGGACTGACTGCTGTGTAAAACATGGACTTGTAGTTCTGGCAGGAGATGAGTAACTTGCTAGCAAGGTCTCTCTCCAGCAGGCAATTTAAAAAATGACCTTGGAGAAGAATACAGGAAATTAATTCATCTCTGATGAGAGGTTTTGGAGAGTCTCTTGCAATTTTGTGCATGTTGGATAGAAAGCCTTGCCTTGGCAAGCACTCTTCCCTGTGCCAGGGATGCAGATAGCTTCAGACTTTTCCATTGGACTTGAGAGAGGCTTTTAAAAAAGGCTGGACTTCTTGAAAACCAGAGTAAACTGTGAAAGGTTCTGGCAAGGCATGCCTGTTATGCTTGTAACTGGCAGTTGCAGATGGAAGGAAAGGAGAGGGATTGGTGGATGGTCAGGTCAGGATATGTGTCTTTACTGTGAGGAAGTCTGTGATGTGTAGAAGGCCTTCAGTGTGCTGGTAGTGAATTAGAAGCTGGATCCTTTTCATGTCCAACACAGGTCTAGGGATGGGGAGTAGAGGGAGACTCTCAAGAACAAAGGTCAGCCAGTTGCAAGCATGTCAAGATGACTTAGCCAGGCCTCTTATTTATAGCTCCCCCCTAAACATCACATTTGAGAGCACTCTGTTCAATATCAGCTGTTTCCCCTTCTTTGTCTGAAAATAAGCAAATCAGCCCTCTAAGGGAGGGCTTGGAAGTATCTGCTTATCCCAAGGAGAACAAAAACTCCCACAGATTATTTTCCCAAACAGAGGAGAAATTGAGTTGCAAGGTCTTCGGAGCTCACAAATGGAGGAGATGCAGTCTTACCTAGAAGAGGCTCCTTGAAGGCAACCTGAAGAATGAGCCCCTTTTGGTTCAGCTCCTACTATTATCCTCTTTTTCCCTTCCTGTATGCCTTGACTACCTTCCTGGTGGCCAAGCACTCTGCAAAGGCTCAGCAATGTCTCAGTGAAGTTTTTCCATGCACTAATCACTCACTCTATTTTTTGCTGGCAGAGAGTAGGCACAGTCCTACATCCCCCCATCACCATGCACTAGCCAGTGGCTGCAGTGGCTGATCTCAGCCAAGGGTGGCTCATAAAATATCCGTGATTGTCCCCAGAAGATGCCTGCACTAAGCTGGCTAAGGCTTGGAGTGAAAGAAAATAGAGCATCTAACAGACAGACACACCTGCAGTGAAGAAGAGTCACATCAAAACTTTTTTTTTGGTGGGGGTAGGCAGGATTTAGCCCTCACTGATTGAAGGAGTTGCTGGTTTAGTCAAGTCAAGAACAGGATGAGACACATTGGTCTAGTGCATTGACATTTGCATCTCCGAGTGAGAGTGCTTGTTTTCACTGAAAGAGCAGCAAGACTGCCTTTTGAAACATTTAAAGGTAGTTAAGCTTTTGGAGGAAAAGAAGTGAATATATTCTGATGGGAAGCTCTGAATCTCCCTGGGCCTACCAGAACAGATACAGAAAGGCTTCAGCATTTCTATGAGTGCATCTTCTTAAACTGTGTGGTCTGTTTTGGGGGTTGTAAATAAACACATTGCACTTTTGCCTGACATAAGAGTGTTTTAATGGTAACTGGCTAAAAGCAAAACATCACTGATCTCAAATTAAATGAACGTGTCTTTCTGAAGCAGGGAAGCTCAGGTTGAGAGCAAGTATCAGAAGGCTGTGAGAGAATGATGTTTTTTCCACTGACTAGCACTGGCTAGGGGACCTCTCTTGCATACTGTAAAGGAAGGCATGCTTGAATGGTTCAGTCCTGAATGAATTTTGCATAAAGAAAAAGAAGAGCCAAATTTTGCCCTGAAAATACACCCTTTCCCTCCCTGCTCTGAAGTCCCCTGACCCTCCAGTATTAACTCCTGGTGGCTCGTGCCTTGCAGTGGTGTTGCACTGTGCCAGGCAAAGGAGAAAGAAACCTCCAGGGTTGTGTGGAAGGATTCTTGGGCATGTCCATTCTCCAGGCACAAGCACAACCTGTATCTGTTCCTGGATTCAAAAGCAAGGTAGAAAAGCACTACACAGGCACAGTCCTATGCACTAAGAGCTAATTGGGACACGAAGGAGGACTTAATTCTTTTGAAATTTCAAGGCAAATATGTACGTTTCCTCCAAGGAAAATAAAACAAATGTTATCTCCTTCCATAAAGGATGGAATCAAAAGCAACCAAAAAGTCACCCTTACAGCACATGACAGCAGCACAGTAGGATCCTGGCTCAGGCTTTTAGCTCTCCGTGCTCCATGCCGTGCTCAGCCTGGTGACTCCAGGCCCTCAGCCACAGAGTGTGACATTATCAGCACAGACTCCTCATGAATTTTGCACGGCAGCAACTCTGAACCTTATATTACATGTGTGCACTTGTGCAGGAGACAGGGAGTAAAATTAAACGGGGTATGTAATTAGGTATTTCATACCACATCACATATACTAGGGTTTAAAAGGCGTATCCAGCACTGGCTAATGACCAAGGTCCATATGCTTCCATGTGTCTGTCTCTCAACTTCCACATGATACAGAAGCCTACAGACATATATTACTAATTTAAATTTGGGCAACTTTCTTGTTGTGGCCCAGTTCTGGAAAGCTGCTCCTGGGAACCAGTGCCACAGATCTTAAGAGCAGTGGTAGTGAGGCACCTGTGAGTAGAGATGCAAAAATGGCTCACAGGTCAAAACTTATTTGGACTATGGTTACCCTGCAGAACTTCAGAAATTCTGCTTTTGTTCTATTCCCTGCCTTCCAATAGCATTCATCTTGGCAAATGCAAGAATCATAAAGGGGAGAAGTAGCAACTACAGGGGCTCTTCAAAATGCTGGAATCCCCTGCCCTGCCTGTGCCCTGGTTGGGAAAGAGCTTAAAACAATGCCAGGTGTGACTGACAGGAGTCACTCACCCCTGTCTGGGGTTGTTAAATGGTCCTGGGTGCAGCCAGTTCCTGCCCAGAGAGTGGTTGAGGACCTTGGGTGTTGCAGCAGGGCTCACAGTGTTCCTGGGGCTGTGATTGTGCCAGACCTAGTCAGGGACATGGACTGCAAAATATTCCAGGCGTAGACAGAGCCTTTGGAGAAAAGGTAACAGCTGTCTGGAACAGTGCAGGGTATGTTTTCTTCTGGGGGCCTTTGCCAGCCAAACTGGCTTTCCCCACCCATTGCAAAAGCAGCCTCTTCTTGAGGACAAGCCCCTGGTGTGGCTGAGGAAGCTGTTTTCAGGACTGAAGTTTTCCAATATTGGCTTTTCAACCGAAGCCTGTGGTACAAATCTCAGGCCTGGCCTGATTTGGCAAAAGGAAAAATGTCTTACCATCTCTCTAATGCTCTGGAGCTCATCACAGTCTCTGTGACAAAGGTGATAATGCAAACAGGGTTTAGCTTATTTTTAACATAGTTTGTGAAACTGCTTTATGCAAACCAGTTTTAAAGAATAGTTGAGTCCTACCTCTGCTAGCCAAGTGAAACTGCTATTATCTCTGAGGCAAGAAAAATGTTTATAGCAATGTTTTTGAAAAGTATTAGTGTCATTTTGCAGACTGATGTAGACTGTCCTCCAGGGTTGAAATCACCCCTGTGTTTTTAAAAAAAACAGCAGAAATAGAATGGATGTCACAGCTGACTAAAGTTTTTCAAGATTTTAATTAAAATGAACACTGAGAAATGCAAAGCATCGTTCTGGGTTGGCTCCGTTTGAGGAGGTGATGCAGCTGTGTCAGTGCAGTGCCTCGTGTCTGCAGCCACTCCTGTTTTTGAGGACACCACAACAGCCCTTGCAGTCCAGGAACTGGGACAACCTCCCACACCAGTCCTGAGCCAGCACTGCTGAAGCTGCCACAAAGTCCTTCACCCTCACTCTGTCCCAGGACTTGGAGCAGCAGCAGATCTGGGGCAGCAGCTGTTGGATGCCAATCCTGTGTTGCTAATCTTCATGTGCACTGTAAAACCAGAGGAGTTGTACCTCAGTGACACCTGGCTTGATAACATCTTCGATGTTATCATCCCCCAGTCCCCCTCCCCACCACTCTTCCCCTATCCTTTTTACGAAAAAAAAAAAAAAAAAAAAAGGAAAGAAGCTTGCATTCTGATGCTGGGTCAGTGGATATGGAATAATTCAAATTCAACACCTTCCTCTGAGCTCTGTGGTACCCAAGGGACAGTATCTTACTCTGCTCTTTCCTATCACTCTGTGCACTTGTGGGGGCTTATGGTATTACTGCAAAACACTCTAGACATGCACAGCATGAAGAAACAAGTTGAGAGGTACATTTGGATGCTTCAGACTCAAATCAGATAAACTCACAGGATTCACGTGGCCTCTGACACCAGGTGATTGCAAATGGTAATAAATAGAATCCAAATTCAGGTTGGCACATGCTTTCCTAGCAAGGGGACTAAAAATAACTGCATTTTAACAGACTAAGTGGTTAGAGAACTTTGTTAATTCAGACATAAACCTGTTAGCATAAAATATTGCCGGAGGTCTGAAATGGCCTCAGACAGTTTACATTTTTCATCAGGATTGCTGTTAGAGACAACTAACCCTTTCTCTCCCTAAGAATAATGCTGCTTTTCCACAAGGCAACCCAAAAGCCAATCTCTTTGTACACGAGAGAAATGCCTCTAATCTAGACTTTATTAGACTGATCACTATATAATGGCTTTAGAAACTCTGGACAAAATAGAGCAGTGGGTTTAGCTGACGGTAATGTCAGATTGCTGTCAATAATCCCCAGCAGATGCAAACGTGTGACCCTTTTTCCCCTTAATTGTTGAATATTTATTTTTATCTTATAATGTTAATAAGGTTTATTGTGCTACATAGAGAGCTGATATCACATGACCTTCATCTTCCTGACTCACAACAAAACCAGAAACATTACACTGCCTGTCACGTCCTGTTGCTTAATGATAATGTGTAGGTTAGTTGCTTTTCTTCCCCACACAATATTATTTATTCCTTTTGGACTGCCTTCCCTTATTTGGAGTTGCCATCGTGCTGAGAAAAAGGCATGATTGAAACAGGGGGTTCTGGAGCATCTTTTCAGTATGAGCAGAGGGAACAACAACAACAAAAAATGCAACTAGTCTTTAGACACCACTTGTTCAGTGTATGAGTGGCATTATATGATGTGGTTGCCTAAAAGAGCAGGGGACTGGATTTAGTGAAGCAGGAGGGACCTAGCAACTCAGTCATCCTAAATAAGACCTAGATAAAAGCCCAAGTAACCCTGGTCTTAATAAACAAAAACAGACTATGCAAAGGACATGGGAGAAAAAAAAAAAAACCTCAGAAAATTTCAATTTTCTTTGGAACAGCATAAGCTCCACTCATGTATATTTGAGATGGCAGGCACCCAAAGTAAAGGTTTGCATCTGGTCCTCTATTTGTGCTGTGCTGAGCCAGGATCCCCAACCCAGATAACTCATTTTGGATCAACCATGTTGGTGTTATGTAGGATCTAAGGGCCAAATTGATACAGACAGAAGAATGCAACAGCTTGGAGAGTTAGGCTGTAGCTTAGGCTGCACTTTTTCACAGCACTGCAAGGAATGATGAGGCTCATGTGCAGGTGGTTTAACTTGAATTCCCACACCCAAGGATGAATGGCTGCAGTTCCCAAAGCAGCATTACCATGTCCATCAACTGCTTCCCACTCCCTCCACAGCAAGGGGAAAACCAGGATGTGCCCCAGTCCCAGCATCTCCTGCCCATTGCTGGGGGAGAGCAGCCAGTGCATCACACCCCCCTCACTTCTTGATCCCAGGTCTGAACTAAGCAGAGATATGGAAATCTTTGTCAATATGCTTCAGAAAAATACGTGCAGGATGGAGGATGCACGATAAAGAAGCACAGAACACTGGGACAGTTCAGCCCCTGGGGCAGCTGTCACCAGCCTCTGGACATGACTGGTTATGAGTGGTCTCACTGGGAGGACTGGGGCTAAACAGAGGAGGTCCCACCTTCTGTGTGCAAGCAGGACCTGGCTCTGGCTTTGCACCAAGAGTTTGGCAAGGGGTGCAGTGGAAAGCCTGGAAGATTTAGCATTTTGTCTGTGCCAGAAATCTCCAGCTGCAGAGTGCTGAACACAAACTTTGTATATCTTGAAAACAGTGAAGATAAGTGATTTTTGGGTTTGTTACGTGTTTTAAATGGAGTGAGAGCCCTCAGCTATTCCGGCACATTCCCTTTTCAGGTTCATTAATGAGACCTATGGGAATTGGATTGGGTTCTTTTTCACTGTTATTTGGACTGTGAGAAAAAAAAAAATTGCAGAAAGGAGATGTTATTTTCAAACTGTGTTTTTTTTCTGTTTCGCAACTGAAATGTTTACCAGGCTTCTGTCATTAAGTCCAGATATTTGGGGTATATATTAGAATTGTGCAGAGACATGTCTAGATTTTTGTGTGTGGTTAATTTTACTGAGATCTCTGCGATCAATTATTTACATTGCTTTTTTAAACATTATTTTTATGGTATGAAAATAATATTTCGTGTTATAAAAATAATGTTTCGGTCCATGTGGTCATGATACAATACAGTACTTTTATTTCATTCAGAGTGCTTTGTAAGCATTACTGAAATGAATGTTAGGGTACACTTGTGAATTAGACAGCACATGCCAGTTACAGTGACAAGAAAAATGTGTCTGCTTCCCAAATGTCTTTGCATCTGTATCACCATTTTGATGAGGGGAGGGATAATTTTTACCATGCTGATAAAAACCTCACAACCCTCAAACCTGGTTGCAGTTACACCAAAAATGAAAGTATCATATCTGTGTCTGGCTGCACCCCATATACTGGTATCATCACTCCTCCCCTGACTAAAGTGGCATGGGGCAGGTCTTGGTTTTCAGCCTGTTACATCAATACTGATGTAGCTAATGCACGACAGATGCTGTGGTGAAATCACAGATCCATTGAAGTCACTGGCAAAACTCCCATTCATTCAGATGGTCCCAAGGCTTTGCTCAGCACAATTCAGGCTCCATGTGCAATACCCAAAACACAGGTCATCCTCAGTTACAACACGACTGTTTCCCCAACCCAGGAACAAGATGGTCAGAAAGTGGCACCATGCACAGTGCCAGGATGTGCTTCTGTAACTGGTAACCTCAGGCAACTGCACATGATGGGCAAATCCAGTGGGGGCAATTGCCACAGAAACACTTCTGCCCACTGCTTCTCTTCTGTCATCCTGCAACATCTGTGTGACACCTACAGAAGTCGCTGGGGTTGGCAAGGAAAGCTTTAGCTGGTTTTGAGGCAATTTAGTACTGAAAAGGAAAGAAGAAGAACTAGTACTGCATTAACTTTCAGCTTCCCACTGACTGCCTACCAGATGCTTGGGGACTGGAGGCTTGGAAACCTTGACACTGCTGTGTAGCATTTCACCCCTGACATGAGCCCAGGGGATTCAGTGCACAACCACTGGGAATCACAGGGAAATAACACTGCAGTCACATTCCGTGAGCCAGGAAACAGGTACAGATGCCCATGGAGTGCTTGTGTTGCTGCATTTTTCCATGCTTTTGAGCTGTGTCCTGTGCTTGGTTATGCAAACAGAAATGACCTGGCTGCAGGCCCACAGTTGCAGCTCTCTCCTGTGTGTAGGCACAAGGAGAGCTGTTCTATGGTCCCCTTAGGGAGAAAAAAAAATTCTGTATGTTTTTTTGGTGGCCCTCCTTATAGTAGTTTGCCCACCATAAATAGCATACTTACTGCTCCCTGGGAATCCATGGAAGATGTTGATTCCTCAGCTGAGTGCTGTTTAAGAAGAAATAGGATCCACCTCTGTGTGGGCTGAGCTGCTGAGAATCGTGCTCATGTGCTCTGACTGGGCTTTGAGATACAATGGTGCTTTTGATACCCAGTTTGTTTAAAGCTAGGCAGGGTATGTCTGCCATAGATGGTGGTGAAGGGAAACTAGAACCCACTGCACCCATAGGGATAACTTCTTTCATTGATAAATTAAACCAGCTGGCAATATGGGCTGAAACGGAAAAGATGACACATCTGTTTTCTGCAGAGGCAAAAGCTGAGTGCCCGACTTTCCCATCCTCACACCAGCTCTTATCTCCCACCTCAGTCCTTTCAGAGTGCTGCAATGGGAAAGTACAGCAAAGGGAAAGGAAGGCAGCATGTCCAGCCCTGCCATGTATGAGGAGAACTCCTTACCAGTGGGAACAGCAGCTGAAGAGTGAAACGGATGGATCACCATGGCAGTATGGTCAGGATCACTTAATGGGATGGGCACAAACCCAAAACTGTGTCTTTCAATGCACACAAACACTAGGACTTGCATCCAGAGGCAGAATATAAACAACAGTCCTATGACTGCAGGGAACACCAGATCTAGAGAGGATTGATGAGAAAGATAAATGTGTCTAACAGTTCAAGAAGGTTGTGGATGAGGTGAGGACGAATCCAAGAAAGGCCATGGAACAAAATGACTAAGTACTGGAAAATGTGGCTTGAAGTGACAGACTGGAGAAGACACTCCATCTGTTTAGCCTAACGAAGACAAAGTTGAGAGGATGACTTGATCACAGCCTCTAAGTACTGATATGGGGAACAGAAATGTGATAATAGAAGGCTTTTCAATCTAGCTGACGCAACTATAATATGATCCAACTGGAAGTTGGAAGCCAGACAAATTTTGCCTACAAATAAGGTGCAGATGTTTAACAGTGAGGGTAATTAACCAGTGGAACTAATTACCAAGGACTGTGGGGACTATCACCAACAACTTTAAATCAGGATTAGATTTCCTCCCCCTCCCCCTGCCAGAGATGTGCCCTAGTTCATTCAGGAATGAATTCAGAGATGTCCTTCAGTGTGTGTATTACTCAGGAGCTCGGTTTAGATTATCAAGCCAGCTTGCTCTGCCTTTGGAATACCCCTGTGATTCACAGGCCCTTGAAGTACATAGACACCTTGCAGATAACTTGCAGCCCTTGCCCAGATTGACTCATGACACTTCATTTCATACCCTGGGCTGTTAAGTAGTAAGGGGACAAATTGGTTAGAGTGGGAGGAGACAGGCGTGGGCAACGGGATCACAGATCCCCTCCATGCAAGCCTGTGCATTATCTTGGTGATTCAGTTACTTCTTTAAAGACATTAAAAGAATGAAAGAATTAGGATGGCAAATGTAATTTTCTGCCCTCCTAAAAGCATTGTAGGAAAAATGAGCTTTCAGGAAAGATACTGATAAAGTATGCTTTGTGTTTCTCTTGCTGTGCTGTGCTGCATTTGGCCAGGGCATGAAGCATCCCAAAATCAGAATGGGAAGAACGGTTCTGAACCCCTGTCTAGAGTGCACTCATCCTGGGGAGCAGCAGTGAGCCAAGGCACGGCTCCTGGCCCACCAGTGACAGACCATGAGAATGTCTCCATCTGCTGCCAGGTCTATGTGGACATTCCATGTAAGAAGACAACAGCCCAGCATCAGCGGCGCTCCGGTGCAGCAGCCAAAAGTGAAGCACAGCGCCTGGCTTGGGAGCCTGTGATGGACAGAGATGGATGCCTGACCTGGACCTGCACAATCTGTGGTGAAACCCCTGTGTGTTCCAGTTCAGGGCAGATGGGGACAAGGCCAACAAGAAACACAGGGCATAGACAGCCTCTCCCCAGCCATGAAATGGATAAAATCAAGAAAAGATTGGAGGTGTTTGCAGTTTTGCTGTAGCCACAATTTTCCCTCCCAACATGGTGGCAGGGTGCAACTACAGCTGGGGAACATAGGGACTAGGAGAAGCTTTAACTTGCAAGGTTCATCCCCAACAGGTTATCCCCAGCAGTCCTTTATAACCTTGCAGGGCCTTCTAGAACCTTCTGGGGCCTTTCAGAACTTTCCAGGACCTTCTAGGACCTTCTGACATTGGACAGCACCATGGCAGAAATGCAGGAGCAGAGTGGGTGAGGCGAACACCCCGTCACGCCGGTGGTCCCGTCCCTCACATCTCCTGGCTCCCACAAGGCCTGGACATGCCCTGTGCCGGGGGCAGGCAGGGCAGGCAGGGCTGGGGGGAGGAGGCTCAGCTGCCTGCTCGCACCTGCCGGCGCTCGCAACTGCAATTAGTTGCACCCGGTCGAAGCCAAATTGAGGCCCCTTTCAAACCGCAACTCTGTGCGTTTTGTTTCCAAAGGGAAGTTCATCTTTTATGTGCATGCAAAATGGATAAAACCCGAGGAACCTTTTTTTATTCCCCTTCCCACCCCCCC
>VZUA01026896.1:0-17920 GCA_013401035.1 Horornis vulcanius | reverse complement strand
GGTCCCCGGCCCAGGGGTGGGTTCATGCGGAGGCAGAGCCCCCCCGGGTGACTGCCGGGAGGTGCCGACTCCGCGGTGTGCGGGGGATCCGGCAGCCACCGCATTAAGAGGATTTACAAAGGAGATAAGGCACAGCGCTGAGCTTCCCTTGGTAATCGCGCCGCTCACAATTCGGGGCTGCGCGGGGAATTTCGGCGCGGCTGACAGGTACACAGCGCTGATCCAATTGTCCTTACAGCCGCTATTAGCCAAAATAAGGGGCAACTGGTATTACAAATGATTTCTGGGTAAATGCTTGGCTACGGTGCTGAGTGATCTCTCAGCAATAATCCACACATAATCCTCAATACAGACTCTGCTTTAAAGGCAGCTCCATTTTGAGCAGGCCTCAATAATGCATGGATGTCCTGATTCACAAAATAAGAGGAAGGAGGGAACAGGAAAGCCACTTTTGTTTTACAGATTTTTTTTTCTGCGTTGAAAATAATGATCATGCAAGTATTATTTATTAAGAGAAGATTACCTGCTTGATAATTATTTCTTTGGGAGAATAATTTTAGCTACAATGACTGTGTGCGACTGCTTCAGGCAGGTCTGATGTATCTAGAAAATAAACAAATGAACAAAAATCTCCTGTAATGACTCAGTTCATGATGTTTATTCCTCAGAACACTCTTGGTGACTTAATGTGAGGGAATGAGTGTGCTGATAGTTAACACCTCTCTTCTCTGCACTTCCTGATGTGAAAGGTTGCCTGGTCCAGTGGCACTTAATGCAGCCCCACTGGCAGGGCACCTGAGAGCTCTGCAGTGTTTGGTGTGTTGGGTGGCCTCATCACAGCCCCATGAAGTGAAGCAGGAAAATGTGCTGCTCCCAGAGGCACAAATCCCAGGGAGGAGCAGGTCATTCTTCCCAAAACCATCTACTCATTTTGGGTACCTGGTGCTGGTACCAGGGCTGGGTTTTCAGAACCTCTTAGCACTCACTCCACCAGTCATGCCTGGCTATTTATCTTGTTTAAAGAGTGCTCTTCCTATAACAACTTGATTGTCAGAGAGTGGGCATAGAGAGTTTGAGTCTGCAATAATTACCCTGTGAGAAATCCCTGGGTAATCCCGGGAGGCTTTACCTGGCTAACTAAGGACTCTTAGCATTTTACCAAACCATTGGATATATCCTCTACAAATATTTTTTGGCCCACTGCTCCCACTAGGGCTTTCAAGGGGACTGAAATGGGTTTTGTAATCTCGGATAAACTTTAATTAACATCCACAGGACATTTTAACTGATAGGCTCAGCTCTTGGCTATACAATGGAAAAGTGTTGGAAACCGTATCTGTTCATCATGAATCACATTCTCCTAGCTACCTGCTACAGACAGGAAAGAGGCCCTGCCAAATGCCACAGAAAAAAAAATTAATATTTTTCTGCTAACAAATTCTGAAAAAGCAAACATTTTCATAGTTTGTTTACTCATTTGTTCCTTAAAAGAGGCAAAGGAATCTGTGAATCAGAAGAATTTCCATCTGAAAAAACTGCTTTGGCAGCCAGTGGCTTGTAATTTAAGATTAAGTGATTGAATTTCATGCAGCCCTGCTTAAAATTCACTACCCCACACCCCATCACCACAGGCATAAAAAACCCCACACAACAGTCCTGCCACCACCTCCCCCAGCATCTAGAAGATCTACTATAAGTAAGTAAAAAAATGTCCAATCATCTGGGAGGTCACAAATGTACTTGATGAAGATGTTGTCTGCGTGCCTGCTGGATTTTTCCCCTCGCAGCGCTCGCAGCCTATCAGGCAGTTTCCGTTCCGATGCAGTGCCAGCGCTGGGCTGACTTCAATCAGGCTGCACAAATCAGCAAAGCACAAATGCCTCCTTCCTTCCATCACCTGAAGCCAGTGCTGATTCATCTCTTCAGGCCCGTTCTTCCTGCCCTTTCTCTGAATTCACCGATTGCTGAATCATTTTTTTCCCCTTTTTCTTTTCTTTCCCCCTTCCCCTCTGGAGTGTCCCGGTGCTGAACGCAACATGCTTCATTTTGAGATCTGACTGAAAGGGAATATGGAAATGAATTGGCTCGGGCTGCTAGCAGCCTTTTCCACGTGCCTGTACTATGTAAGAGGTGCCGTGCAATTGCCTTTCCATTGTGGTTCCCCACCAGCCACCTGTCTCCTTGCACTCACTGCCGCGGCTGCTCTCAGCCTGGGCTCTGGAGATGGATGTCCCCTTCCTCTCCCTATTGTGCAAGAGGGAGGGCAGCTGGCAGGGCTGTCCTCCTAAGGGCTGGAACTGCCCTGTTTGACTCAAAATAGGCCAGATTTAGTGAATTCTCTGGCTTGTGGTAAGTAGCGTGTGACTGGTGCTTTGGCAAGGGCTGCAGAGGGATGTACTGCACAGTGTCACTGATGCTGAAATGGTTATTTGTTCTGGCTACTGGAAGGAGAGCCCAGCTGAAGAAGAGCAGACAGGGGATGTGCCTCCTCCATGGGAGGGTGTACTGGGACCCGTGCAAGTTGGGGTATAACCTCGCTTCATCAGTATTCTCCATCCCAAACATGCTGTCCCATGGTGCTGTGGCTTTTCCAGCTCCATGACAAAGACAATGCTGGGCAGAAAGAAGGCCTCATCTCCATGTTGTGCAAGGAGGAAGCCCAAAAGGAACAAGATCTTTACAGCCAGCAAGGAGGGCAATGTCAGGCCAGGAACACTCATGTAACAGGGGAACAGCTCAGTGACAGAACCACTCTGGGTCTCTAGAAGTACCTCAGCCCTTGCTGGAGGACAATGGGCTCTTCTGAAGGGTGGATGGTACAAAACTGACCCTCACTCAATCCCTTGCTGGAGGGGAAAATCTGAGCTCTAATTGTCAGGAGGACATTGGTAATTTGTGCTGATTGTTTTCTATCTGGAGGGATTTCAAGAAGTGGCTTTTGGAGTCCTGAATAAGGACTTCCTGTGGCCAGAAGAAGGTGGTCTAATTTTCCCACCTGCAATAAGTTGGTCTTTAATAAGATATTGTCTCTACAGACAAATTTTGTCTTACCTATGTCCTTTGACCACTGCAGTCACCACAAAACTACTTTGAGGCTGCTATGGCATTCAGCAACAGATCAATGGCACAAATACTACAGATGTCTGCAACTGCTCAAAACTAGGAATAAGAATTTTTAGGTAGAGACATCCTCTCCTATGGCATCAGCCCTTGTGTCCTCATCTCAGCAGACTGATGGTATGAGCACCACTAGGTGCTGGTGAGTTGTTTGTATTTGCAGGGTCTTGGCATGACTGGCAGCACTGTAGGTCTGATGCTGCCTGTGATTTCTCTGGCACGATGCCCATTTTTCTCTTCCCTCTTTGCACTGCCTCTTGCCCAAGGAGTCATGGCCTACATGCAGGACCACTTCCTGTTATTAGTACAGTAGCCATAAATGAAAGAGCATGCACATTTGTCTCTCACAGAGAAGACATGATCTCAAGAACACGGGATGTCAAAACCAAATGAGAAACTTTTCTTCAAGTTTTATCACGATTTTTCCCAGAGCCACTGCTACTTGCATTCTGGAAATTCACAGGATGAAGGATTTTGTCATGATATCTAATTCTAATCTGGAGTGATTTACTGTTAAGTTGAAGATCAAGCCTGTACATATCCCCCTCCAAAGTGGTTTCTGTGACAGTTTCTATTAACCATAAAAGTGTCACTTGCTAGGAAGTATCAGCCTTCTTATAGGCTTTGCAATCATCACTACCAGATGCACAATTACTGAATGGAATAAACAATAGTCTTGTACAATTAGCCTAGGATGCACGACATGTCTGGCTATCTCTCTTGGCTCCAAAGTGAAGCTTTCACAAGCAAACCCATATACCAGGAGATGAGATCTATGTGGATTCTCTGGAGTTCTGCAGAACTTGTAATGTTGTAAAGCCTTAAGGATAAAGCTAACAGTTTTGGTGCATATCTTTGTGGTTTCAGTCTGTGTAAGCAACTGAAATACCCATCTTACTTCATTCTGATCCAGTAAAAAAAAAAAAAAAGTGTTTATTCTGTCACTTACAATGTGTTTTGAAATACTCTACTGGCTCTGTGGTGTTTCCTGCTGTTGCACAATCACAGTAAAATTTGTAGTGTGGGATTGCACCGTAAACACCTCATCCTCATCTACCCTTCAAAGAAATGACACACAGAGCTCTTCTGGAGCCTGGGGCTGTGGATGGGGGCTGCTGTCCGTGGGATGTGTTAGCAGTGTTGAGACACAGATTTGAGTTAATCTGGTCCTCAGATATGAGCTGAAACGAGAGTTTGGGTCTGTGTCATGCTCTGAGCCACTGCACTCAAGGTCTCTGCTGTTGGTAGGGAGCTCAAGAAATCAGTCTGAGTACAGAAGATGACCCTTAATGGTTTCCCACATTTTAAGCCATATTGTGAGCAGAAGCCATAAAGAAAGTTGTTACTTGGACCTTGGATGCTGTGTTTGCATCTGAGGATTGAAGTCCAGGGGGCTGCAGAGCTGAAGTGTTGGATCTGAACTGCATGAGACACATTTCTCTTGCAGCAGCAGAAGCAAGAAGCCTGTTTACATCTGTCTAGAAGAACAAAGTCATATTCTCCTCTTCTATGCACCATTCTGACTGCTGAGGTCAGTGCACTTTGACTTGCGTGTCAGGGAAAAAAAATTCATTGTGTAGGAGTTTGCAGCTGGCACAACGAACAGAGAGAAATATCAGCCACCTCTACAGAGCACCTGGATCCCTTGATGAAGTGAACTTACAGAGCCTGGATAGATCTGAAAGAGTAAGGGGAGAAAAAGCATTTGGTCACATTTTGAGAGCAAGGACACTGTATTTGAAGGTAGAAGCTCTGAGAGGGACACGTGCTATGACTTCAAAAAATATCTGCTTGTACAAGGAGCACCATCAGTGCGGGGAGCTGAGTGTTGAGAATCATGCCAACAGCAGCTCCTGTACTGTGCTGGGCAAGGCTCATGGGAGAAGATAAAGTAAGCAACAAAGGGGTTTAGTTCCTTCTCCCCTCTCTGTCTGCTTTGCAAAGGCTGTTGTGAAAGTGGAAAGGGTGAAAAAAAGCCTGGAAGAATGATTTGCAACTTGTCAAACCTGCTCTAGAAGGAGAATATGAAGCTCATCCTAGCAAACTTCAGAAAAAGAAATCTTGAGTATGATTTAACTTTAGCACAGGCAGAGGCATCTAGTCTGATGCTGGAAGACTCTTTGTCTTTTATCTACCAAATACTTACATACTCCAGAAGAAAAACCCCTGTGCATCCCTTGCCCATGGAATTTATAAAGATTTATAAATTAAAGTTAAAATTACAGAATATTATATAATATATATTTCTAAATGCTGTTGTCAGAGGGAAAAGTGCCTGTGGTCTATTTGTGACTGCAGAATCCACGATGAATACCTAGAATGTTCCTCTCCTGGAAACGCTGTTAATTGTTTTTTCACATGATGAAATTGGTTTGAAGCAATTTCGCTGTCCCTTGAAGTCTTGTGAAAACAGAAAACAGAATATATTAGTACAGGAAAATATGATGCTCACAGTTGTCTAAGAACTAAAAAGCCATGTGTATTCTTCAAAGTCTGTGGGATGAGGCTGCTTTCTTCACTGCAGTGTTAACACATGCACCTTGGAGACTCTCATCTCAGCCAGCATCTGAGCATGCTCTTGCATTTCATCCGATGGCTCAGGAGCAAAAGCACCAGCTTATATTCAGCAATGTGTAGCTCCAAAATCAATGTCAGCTAAGCATTTCCATTGCTAACAAATCAAACATTTTCACAGCTATTATTTGGACTAAAACTTGATAAATAGAATTGGAGGACTCTGATGAAGGTAAATTCTCCAACCTGTGAACATTCTCCTCTGACTGGGACAGATGAGAGAAAAAAAGAAAAAAAGTAGCTTGTGCATGTTTTCATCCTTGCTCTCTATGACGTGGCTCTTGAATGGAATGAATGTCACCAGAGAAAAACTGTCTTGGTGAGAAATTTCTATGGAAAGATCCAATTCAAGAAGTGAGATTTGCAGGTCAAACTGAAAGAATTCTTTGTGTTTCCAAATTTCTTTCAGTGGACGTTTGGGAATTAGTTGGGACAGTGACTTCTCCACACTTGAGAATGATAGCAGGAACACATATACATGCTATGTACAAAGGCACTCCCTGAAAAAAATGAAATGGAGCTGATATATTGGAAAGGTGCCAGACTGATATAAATGGGAAATCCAAGACATTCATCTTCAGAGAAGGTTTGTCAAAGGTGCTGGCAGCTGCAGCTTCTCCACAGAGTGGAAAACTCATTGGACAAGTTTTATTTTAGCGTTTTGTGAGGAGAGATTTGGTACCCACAATATCATCCCAGCTCAATTCATGACTGAAGCTTTACCATTATCATGTATTAGATTTCCCCATATCAAATAAAGTATTGAAATTGGAATAAAGTATTAAAATTGCAGTGGAGACAATACATGAATTTTAACTATGTCATAAACCATACTTTAGATGGCTATAATAATAAAAATGTTTGAGACAGAGAAAAGCTGAAGATTTTGTCTTTAAAAAAAAAAATCCCGGCCAACCCAAGCCTGCTCAGTCTCCACTTCTAAAAAAGTCTGTACAAACAGACTTAGCATTGACTTTACATTGACTGATCTATGTTCAGGCCACAGGAGCACGTAGAGAGAACCAGGAGTTTGCTGGCAAGCCAGACCACAGCTTTTCCTATGGCAGCTCATGGAAGGAGGTCCTTGCCTGAAGATTCCCACTCATGTCCCATTCACTTTATGGATGTCCTCAGGATCTTGTCTGAGCACATCCGAGTTTTTGCAGGGAGCACCTGAGGCAAACAGGCCCCCGTCCCACTTCATTTATCAAATGATAAATAAGATGATAATACTATAATTGAAGTCACTCATACAGACAGTAAGCACCTCATGATTCAGTACAACACAGACCTGTGAGGTGGAAGAGTGCACTAAGCTTATGCAGAGCTTTCTATCTTGCCCATCAGTTTCTGCACGCTAAATATATTCTGACTTAATGAATGCTGAAGTTTTAAGGTGAGATTTTCTCTACTTGGGCTAAACCCAAAGTGATTAATTTTTGTAATGCCGGAACAAAACCATTCAGCCACTTTTGAGTTATGTGACACTGAAAGACAAGGTATTGATAATGTTGCTATTAACTGCTGATATTAACTGACTCATATAATATATATTTTTTATTTATTTATTGAGCAAGGAACAGCAATACAGGGGGAGATGGAAGTCAGGAAACTTCAGAGAGTTTATGCCCTCCAGTGAGCAACACCTGATGCAGAAATCAGGCTCTGGCAATGTACAGTGCAGAGCAAGTATGCTTGAATTAATGCCTAGGACCTGGCTGATACATACCTCATAGCTAATCTGGTTACACGGGGTTTATTTCACAGTCGGAAGTTCTTGCGCTGGAAGAGAGTCCTGCTGGGGTTTTCTGAGCACACGGCAGAATTAATGAATGAACGAACGCAGCCTGCCAGCCCAGATTTAAATTGCTTACTAGATCAAAATCTGTTCATTTTCTCTGTCCTTATTTCCAGCCTCTCTGTCTTTTATTTATTAATTTATTTCAGAAAACAGATAAAGAGCGCGGAATGTGCCTGCGGACGTCATCAAGGCAGCAAATGCAGATAAAAGGGCTGTTTTTCACAGCGGCCTGAACGCTGGAGCCAGGCTTTGAGCCACGGTCCTGGGCAGGGAGGTGCCCGGCAGAAGCCGGTTGGTGGCTGGTGATGCTTGTGGGGCTCGGGGTGTGAGGGGCTGTGGCTACACAGCCCCCAGCCCTTACAACCCAGCTGCCCTGAGCCTCTCACTGGGCCCAGCAACCCTTTTCTACAGCCCCTGGGGAAAGGACGGCATTAAAGCAGTGACGCCCTGCTTTAAGAAAGCAAGAAATAAACCCGGGCTGCTTTGCAGGAAGGGTCACGTTTTCTCTCTTTCAGATCCATGCTGCCTTTGGTATTAGCCAGTTCTCAGGCTTTAATGGGCGTTTGCAAACAGAATATCTGGAATATTTTGATTTATTTGGCCACTGGGCAAACCTCCAGCCTGCCGTCTTGACTGCGGTGTCCGTATTTTAATAAGAGTTTTAAGAAGGCTTAGTTAGGGATATTTAAGGTAGTCCCTGAGTTTTCATGCAGACTTTTCAGCTCCGACCGAAAACACATCACCAAGGAGATGCGGCAGCAGGTTTTTAAGACGGAGAGCGATCCTATAAACGTGCCACTGTCACTGCTCTCCCAAAGACCCTTTCAGAAGATCGAAGCTCCTCTCGCACCGTCGCGGCTCCTTTGGTATCCCAGTGTCTGGACTCCTTAACTCCGCGTCCACCCGCGCTGCGCAAGGCCGGGATGTGGGCAGCGCTCGGCGGCAGGAGCAGGGCACTGGGGAAAGGATGGATGCCTGCTCGTCCCCATCGCGCTCCCCAGCCCCTGCTTCGCCAGGCCAGGCATCCCCCTCCGAGCCCCGGCACCGGGATGTGCTGCAGGGAGGCGGCGTTCGGCTGCTCCGAGCTCCGGGCAGCCTGAGACACCTCCCCGGACTCCGGGCTGCGCTCTCCAGAGGGAAGGGGAAAGGAGACTGATGTCGCTCATTCAGGGTGAAGGGCAGTGCTGGCATGACGGAAAAGCAGCCTGTGCTCTCTGCCAAAGACTGGAGACCTTCCTGAAGATTTACTGCTTTTCAATTTGTTTGTTTGGTTTTTGTTTTTAATGCTTTTATTTTAGAGCTTGTGGAAAGAAGAGGCTGATAATCAAGAAGAGATTCTGCCAATATATACAGGTATCCTGAGCTGCACTGCCCCTGCTCTTCTTCACTTTCCTCTCTCTGTGCTGCCAACACAGGCTGAGCAGGGATGGATTGCTCTGCTGCCTGGTGCAGTGCAGGCGTGCAGGCATCTGCTGCTGCAATATTGACCAGGTTTGCTTTCCTCAGCTAGAGACTGCACTGTGAATTACCTCCAGGTCTCTGGAGGTGGAAGCCCAGTGTGCAAAGCACTCTGCTGCTAGCTTAACCCTGCCTGTTGGGACTCCAACCCCTGAGGAGGATAAGGTACTTTTCCTCCACACCATCCCAAAAAGAGCTGAAGAACTTCTGAAATGAAAATCTGCTTTGAAGGTGTCACCATGGTCACCCCACTTCTCTGGGAGGCAGTTTGCTAAGAAAACCAGACTGGGGAACAGAGCCAAGCTCCCCAACCATAGCCTGGAAGAAACTAAAGCAAGGAGGAAGATAAAAGGCCCCTCAGAGCCCAGCACATCAGCTGTTCAGCTGGAGGTTTTGTCAAGTCTCCTCTGTTGGTGTGAGGCCCTTCAGAGCCAACAAACTGCAAGCAGCTGTCCTCCTTCCTCTCCTGCTTCTCCCCACGGGGCAGGTGGAGTGGAACACACGTGGAGAAGGGAAGCTCAAGGCCTCACTGTAAGCTTGAGCTGCTCTGCTCAGTGTGCTCACACCCACACACCTCTCCAACAGCAACCAGCTGCCCCGAGAGGAGAAGGTGTGATCTTGGCACATTGCATGGATCCATGCAGGAGGATGGGAACACGAGGGTGAATATCAAGGCTTGAGAATATATCAAGGTTGAGTAAAGGCTTTCCTGGGTGATGAAATGTTCGTGAAGTGGCACATCGATGAAGGAGGAAAGATGCAAAAGGCAGCCCATCATAACTTCACCAGCTTGTGCTTCCAAGCTCTTGAAATGCTAATTAAAACGAGCAGAGGGAGAAGAACCTGCTAACAGGATCACAGCCTTGCTTGGATTGAGTAATAAATGTGTAGTAGGCATCCGTGTTTTCCTCTACGGTGACTTCCAAGCTGAGTTGACTGAAAATGTTGCAGTTCTGTGAAACCCACAGAGCAGGATGCAGACACAGACTAGATAGAGAGAGGCAAGGTCTAGGCACGAAGCTGGAAGAGAAAAAGCCACGACGGTCTTCCGCAAGTAAATAAATAAATAACTGCCCGAAATGAGGGCTAATTAACTTGCAATAAACCAACTTAACCACTTAGGGGCAGCGTTAACACAGAGTTAACATGCAAAACAAACCTGTACTTTCTCACCTGGTTAATTTAATATGCGCCGTGAATATTCATAGTGTATGAAATGCTGATACATCAGCACACCGAACGATGCAGTCTGTCAAAACCGGGAACGCGTGGCAAGAGGAGTAACTCAGTCGCGGCTGGCACGGCGCTGGCTTTGATCAGTTACTGTTTCTAAACACATCCATAGAGGAGGTAGGACTCTGCGGCTCTCCCTCTGTCAGGGTCACAGAGTGTGTTCTACACAGAGATTAAAACCTAAAAAAAGGAGATAGGAAAGAGCTTCACTTAAAATAAACATAAAGAAAATCAAACAGCAAAGAGGTGTCTTTGAGAAATGCTGCTCTTGCATGCAGGAGCTGAACACCCCCATTTTATCTTTGTGGCCACATTCAGAGTCACTTTACTCTCAGACAATACGTTTCTTTCTCTACATTGCATGCAAAGAAGTCCCGGTTCCTTGGATTCCTCTGAAACATTTCCTTGCATATAAAGGAGCCCAGATCTGTTTCAGGTATGTTTATACTTCCAGATCAGAACACGCCAATAAAGAAAAGGTGCCTTTTTAGTGTGACTTGGCTAACTTGAGTTAGTTCCATCAGAAAAAAAAAAAAGTAGTAACACATTTTTATATTTATTTATTTATTTATCTGTTTATTTTTAAAGGGGGCTAGCAGCTTGAATTCAGACTCAGGTAAACCCCATCTTATCTCAGTGTCCTTTTAACCTGAGGTATTAAAAGCACAATTTCCTCCCTCCTCTTCCTGCCTCCGTCCTTTCCCTTTCCTCCTTCCCTTTACTCACTAGCACGTCTCCGAGCTCAGGCATGGCTTGTCAGTGTCCCAGCCTCACCTTTACAGCCACCAGGTGCTCTGGCTGCTCTGGCTGGGCTTGCACGGTGTGCCCGGTGCTCCTGGCAGCTGCTGTTCCCCCCGGCAGTGAATGCCAGGCCCGTGCACCACCAGAGCACTCAGCAGGAAGAGCAGCCCCCGCTCAGGTGCAGGCACACAGAAATGTGTGCTCAGGTTTCTGCTGAATTAGCCAGAGTGCACGACAGGGAACACATGGCAGCTTTGTGCTCTGTGCTGGCCGAGGGAGGACAGACGATACCTGATGTGGCATCAAGTGAGCTTGGTGTGGAGAGGAGATATTGAACATGGCATAAAGTTAAAGTAGGATGGGAAAACAATATCTGATCTGGCAGAAGAAGCTGCTGCTACAAAGTTGGCCTGTCAGAACCATTAAAATAAATTCAAACCAGTGGAGTGAGTGCCACACGGCCAAAGTGTTTTTGCTGCAGAGTCAGGGGGCCCAGAGACAGATTCCCTGTGCTGTCAAACTCTGCACTTGGGAAAGAGGTGGAAAATGTGTGCCAACTCTTGCTGGCATGCCTGACTGAGGAACAACACTGGGGTGGGTGAGGAGGCCAAAGGACCAGGGATGATCCTTCAATGCTGAAGGATGCAGATACAAACTTTGGTCAGCATTGCCCAGGTCCTGGCAGTTGTTTGATAGTGGATCCTGGTGTGGACAGTGGATCCAGGCTTCCCCTGGTGCAGGAGGTGGTGTTGGGAGGCTGAGAAGGAGGAGGAGGAAGATGTGCAGCACTGCTGCCAGCACTGCCTCTGCAGAGGAGGGAGGGGAACAGGCTCCAAAGCCATCACCCTGCCAAAAACATCAAACTGACTGAAATAAAGTCCCGCAAGGAGAGGAAGCAAGCGAGCTGTCAGAAGTGAGAGAAACAACAAGCCCACTGTACAGGATCATCCACAGACCACCCTTCTCCACTGAAGTGATATTTCTCCTTTCACCTGTCTCAAGTGGATGAAAAAAGTCAATGTTTAGGCACTTACTTCCTTTGCTTATACAATTGGAGTGTTGGCCCTGTCTTTTCTTCCAGGATGGCCAGTGCTGCCCTGGGAGATCCAGTCCCACAGCTCCTAGGAAATGGAAGGAGAATGACGGGGCTGAGTCGTCATGCATTCTGCTGAATATTTACCCCTCATGCATGCTATTTTATTTTAAATCTAGCGTGTAATATGCTTTGCATCTAGCGTGTTGCTCTTGTGTGTTTTTCCCTTGCCCTGCCTGTCTCTTGCTGGCAGCTGCCATCGTGAAACAAAAGGCAGCTGCCAGTTTGAGTGAACATCTCTCTTTCTCACTCACTCTTTTGCCTCTTGCTCTTGGAGCTGATGCAAAACCACTTCACAGACTGGGTGGCAGGCACTGATGCAAGGGGGGTTTGCTGCCCTTGGGATGCTTGAGCATGCAGTGCCTCTGAGACTCGCTGCCAGAGCTCAAAGCCGTGTTCAGGCTCTTGAACCTGGCTCAGCAGTAGCCAAGAGACAAGCAGCTGTCGCTCTGCCAGCACACCAGCTCAAGCTATCTCTGTTGCAGCAATTGCCCATTTCACAGGATTTGATTATGCTGCTTTTGGCAAAGGTGATGGTTTATTAAATACCACTTTGGTCTTCTGCTCCAAGACGTGTAATCAGACGCAGGGATCTCTTGCCTCAAATCAGTGGTGCTCCTACATCATCTGAAAAAAAGCCTGAAAGAAGCAAGATTGAGCTGAAACAACATTTGGAAGAGGAAGATTTTCCTGTGTCAAGTTAAAGTAACGTGGGGAGAAAGCAGGATGAGATGCCAGGACCCAGACCCTCAGGCCAGCTGTGGGCCTTGGATGCTGCAGTCCTTTGGCCAGTGATTCTGTGCAGAGAGAAAAGCTGCTGTGTGTGAGAGTGCCTCCAAAACTCAACCAGGATCCTTATCCCTTGGCTCCTCTTATGACTCTCTATCTCCATGTTCTAGGAGGCTCTGGAGGCCATCAGAGGGGCCAGTTCAGCTGTTTTTTTCCAGAGTTGGAAAGTATGGAAGAGATGTTTTTGCTTTTCTTAGGGAGCCTTTCCCCTGAGCTATAATGAGAACATGCTTTGGGAAAAGAAGTTGAACTCTTGACTGCTGTAAATAGTCCTGAGTTGGGTCACGCCTCTGGGAAGGGACTGTGTCCTGCTGGGAGAGGAGCAGGGATTAACTGAAGTTTGCTGGAGCTGTGGCCACTGGCATGTCCTCTGTATTTTATCTCTCTGGGCAGTGCTGAGGGGTCTGGTGAAGAGGGTGAGGCACAACAGGCAGGGAGGTTGTAAGAAATCAAGCAGGACTACAAATGATAGCATAAAATGAAAAAGTCAAGTAAATGCAAGCCTCAGTTCCAATCAGGAAAGTTAGGAAATGAGATCTGAAACACCCTCCTGGGAGTCTGGTGTGTGCTGAAGAAGCATACTGAAATAAATTCTCATGCAAGCTGTATCACTCTGATTGTCAGAGAAACTGAGCCCTCACTCCTTTCCTTTGTGACAATTTTCTTTCAGACAGCTCCTGGGTTTTTTTGTTGCATGGCTTTTTTTTTTTCCTTTCCTTTTCTTTTTTTTTTTTTTTTTTTGTAACAGAAATGGGTATTCTCACGTCACTCATTGTAAGCTCTTTTGTGGAAATTATGGCAATATGGACTTGTTCATAGGGACAGTTTGGAAAGATCCTGAGTTGTCTGATTTGCCTGAAATTTTCTTTTCCTAAAGCACAGAAAAAAATCAGGAAAAGAAGCTGCAGAGGACAGGGCTGGAGACCCTGAGGAGCTGTCAGGGCAGGTGAAAAATCACAAGTGCAGGTGAGAAAGTTGTGAGTTTTGTAAACGAAGAGCAAGCTATACTTCCCGAACGAAGATGATTTCCTCTAGATTAAGCAGGATTGCAAATAAACAGAAAATAAAAGTTTATGTCCATAAGCAAAAGAGGGCATCTGGTGCTGCTTTGTGTACTGACTTGCCTCACAGACAGGCAGGTGAGCATTGCAGGAAAACAGGAAACACTTCCACCTGAGCCATTGCAATCCCCCTCACCAGAGCTCCTGGATGAGTCTAGAGGTTTTCTCTGCTTCCAAAACCACACAGAAAGTAGAATTTATGGAAATATTTCCAATTTGATTTATATGAGACACCCTCTAGTAAGTGGGTTGTGAAGAAGCAGCAGCATAAATGAACAGCTGGATGCCTTTAGGCTCCACTGTGGCCCCGTGATCTTGTGCTCTGATAAGCCACAGTTGTGCTGTGGGAGCACCAGAGTCCCACTGCCAGGAACTCTGTGCCTGTGACAGGACGTGGGGCAGTGGCTGCCCTAATCCACTCATCAGCTGTAGCACAGGTGAAACATGCTCCTGCTCTGAAAACTGTGTGTTTATTTTGACTCCTGCAACACTGAGGAGTTAACACAGATGTGATAGAAAGTGGATGAGACAAATCCTTTTCCTTTGCCACCATCTGCATTGGCAAGCCAGGACTGACAGCTGGGCCAAATCCTGCTCCTGAATGTCGATCCTTTGCCATTGCTTTGGGTTCTCCAGCTAAGGAGCTTTTCCTGATTTCCCTTTAGGGAGCCCTGGGTAGGAGCAATTCCAGGTTCTTGCTACATTTCTCTTCATGCTTCTGGGGCAGGATTCTGCTGGGGGCTCCAGTGCCCCTGCCCCAGCACAGCTTCCTTCTCCAGCTCAAGCTACACTGCTGAAGTGACCTACCCCTCTCCTTAAGGGATAAATAACCCTTACAAAAGGATCCTAAAACATCTTCATAAAGGACAGAAAAACATAACTCCTCTTTCTTTCCTTGACACTTTGCACCCAGATTTTCTGTAAGTCTGCCTTGGTCTATCTCGTATCCAGTCCCTGTTGAACCAGTCCTGCCCTGTTGATGGCTGGGGAGTCCCCTCATTTCCAAGGCAGCAGCAGGGAGGAAACATGCTGTGCTCTGCTGTGGGTCTGTCTGGGATATCTCAGCTCTTGCACCTCTGCCTCACCATCATTCTGTTTTCCCTTCCAAGACCTTCTGTCCCAGGTGCTCTACAAAAGGACCTCCCTGGACCCTTCTTTCTTCTTATCCCCTCTCTGCCTGCTAGCCTGCTGCCTGTGCCTCCTTCCCCAGGCTGGGGTTTCACCACTTTGTCCTCCCCATGCACACTCTGTCACCTTGGGCACACGGGCAGTGGCAAAGAGCAGCCACAGACCTCTGCACAAGGCTGGTTCATTCTGTGGCAATCATCTCAGGGCTGATCTCAGCAATCAGGAGGATCTGAGGGATGATCTTACAAAGGGTGGGAGAGTTGTGGCCATGGTGCATTGGAACACAGATCCTGGAAGAATTTACCTTGCTCCTGCCTGGATCTCTGCACATCCTGGTGAGAGACACTGCTGAAAAACAGAGAATCAAAGCCACCTGCTTCCTTCTCCTTCTGACACTCCTTGCTCAGTGAGCTGATGTATGACTGACTGCCCCTGTGAAAGGGAGAGAAAGTCACTCGCTGCACTCAGATGGAGAGTCAGGAGTGACAATGAGGATGAATTGGACTTCCACCTCCTAAAACAATTCCACAGTCTTTCCCTCACCAGGGCATCAACCGAGAAAATATATTTCTTCTTCTACAACCCTTTACTTGCCACTTCTTCAGCTGCAACTAAGGTGTACCTGGCAACATAGAAACAGCCTGTGCTGAAGCCCATCCTGGGGAAGTTTTCCAGTGGTCGTTTGCCAAGCAAGGGCACAAGGTTTCACTGCAGAGTCTCACGTTCCCAGGGTGATGCAGGTCCTTTGAGACCTGCTCATTGCTGTGCCCTGAGCCCTGGAGGGATCAGCAGATCATGCTGCTCACATCCTGAGATGCCCTCTGCCACCCAGACCCAAAGAGCCATTTTCTAGGGACTTGGACTGGGGCTCAATATGAAGTTTTGAGGCCAGATCCTCCCTACCAGCAAAATCAGCTCTCCTACCCTACCCTTTTGTGTTTTCAACTTCTAACTGAAGCAAGTTGAGGGCAGACATTAAATACGCTTTTGATCTCAGGGAGAAGGATTGGAGGACATTATAAGCTATGAATACCCCAAAACATTGGAGAAGACAACAGAAAATGCCAAGTACCTCAATACTGGAGGAGACCCAGACTGTCTGCATTCACAGTGGGACTGACAGCAGCCAGCCATGCAAACTGGGCAATTCC
Organism: Horornis vulcanius; assembly: GCA_013401035.1. NCBI lineage: Eukaryota > Metazoa > Chordata > Aves > Passeriformes > Scotocercidae > Horornis > Horornis vulcanius. Next base: position 1,774 of record VZUA01026896.1, on the reverse strand, counting down.
AAGCTCTCCCATCCACAGTAATGTCCCTTCCAGAGACTGGGGTGGATGATGGCCTGGGTTGTGCAGCTGGGTAAAGCCCAGGTCCACAATGAGATGTAAAAACCTCCCTAGAAAGCAAACAAGAGCAGATACAGTGCAGGGCACTTGGGAGCCCTGAGTTACGGGGGTCTGGATCACACAGCTAGCACAGGTTCGCTTCCAAAAGGTCCCAGCAATGGGAATCTTTTCAGGGGGGGCTTAGGGTTTACAGTGACAACAGGCTGCCACTCAGAAATGCTCTGCAGTGGGCTGTGAGGACACAGAGCTGAAGCAGAGTAACAGCAAAGAAACCAAGCCTCAGCCATCTGTAAATCTCATCAAACCATGGAAATCCCCTCTTTTCCTCCAGTAAAAGGCTCTCTTGTGTTGGGAAGAGGAAGGCTGAGCTGTTGATCTCAGTGTTGAGGCATCCCTTTTAAGATTCCTTATAACATCCCATTTCTCATCTCTACCCCCAACCTGAGGCCTGCCTGCCTCCTGGAAATGCACTGGCAAGGTTGAATTTCGAGAGGTCTCTTGTGGCTCTCACTTGCATGTGGTTCCTCAAAAAGAAAGCAGGAAGTGGGGGGATGTTGTGGGCCAGGATGCAAACAGCCTGTGCCTGCCTGGTGGTGAACGGGTGGGCAAGGCTTGCTCTCCCCGAGCTGGGTTCCTGCTCTGGCCAAGCCAAGAGCCCTGCCTGGCACGGCCTGACCTCTGTGTGATTTCAGCCTCGATACTCAGCGTCTGACCTGTGGATTTTTCTTTAAGAAGATGGGAGGGGGGGGAGAACCCCCACAAAGCGTCCTATAAAAAGCCAAACTTCCCAAGCCAAAGCCAATAAAAAGCTTCCCAGCTGTTCCCGCTCCTCCTCGGAGCCAGCTCGGGCTCTGCAGGCAACAAAACCCTCCCGGCAAGCCGGGCAGCAGCGGGGCGCCGGTGGCCGTGGGCCGGGGGCAGGGCCCCGGGGCCGGGGCCCCCCTGCGGGTGTCCCGTCTGGAAAGCTGGGGCCCAGGGAAGCGAGAGGTGCCTGACAGAGGGCTGACTCAGCGGGAGACAGCGGTTTGTGTAACCTCCAGCAATCCATTATTACAAAGGGGCTTTCAGGAACTCCTCCGTGCCAGGCACAGCGAGGGTTATTGATTGAGGAGACAGTGCAAATGCACAGAGAGGCTCCATCCATTAGGGCCGCAGCTCTCCACCAATTAGAAAAAAATCATTACTCAGCAGCCATCAATGGGCTCTGCGCAGCGCTGGAGTGCATGCATTCAATCTATCTTCTCCCACCTCCCTGAAAACTTAATGACAACTATTAGAGCTCCGCTGAATGCCCGGTGTGTACAGAAGCAAAGATTCATTTGGTAATCTTAGTAATTACGACGCCATAGGAGGACACATGCTAAATTAAAACAAGGGTGTGAGGGGGAGCTGAGGGGGGAAAAGCCTGAATTCCTGTGTTGTGAAAGCCCTTGTCTTGCTCAATCTCCCATCCCTTCCCACTCACCTGCTGCCTCCCCTTCCCTTCTCCCACAGCCTCTCAGCGGGCTTTCTGGGCTGACTTTTCTGCCTTTTTTCGCCCCCTCCCCAAAAGGAGAACGTCATTAGTGAAAGTAAATTGAAGTGGGGCAGCTTGGGAAATGTTTGAGACCTCTGGATGAGGCACAAGCCTGGCAACACTGTTTGACAGCACTGCCCTGAGCGATCGAGGAGGCGAATTCCCATTTACAAAAGCCCGTGGAACTGTTCTGGAGCCCTG
>VZUA01026890.1:15065-29949 GCA_013401035.1 Horornis vulcanius | reverse complement strand
GGACCTTTGTGTGCTGCTCTAACCCTCATAAACTGTAATAATAGGAAAAATATAATTAAAATGTCATTGCAGTTCACCTTTAATATTATGATTGTGATATTGTACTCTATCAACTGTGAATAAAATAATGTCCTTTTTGTATAATAGGTAGTATATTTTATTATTGAAGAAAGAGTTAAATTTAATTTTTAAACACAAAAAAGTATCTGCTCATTGTTTCATTTTAAGCTTTTGAATATGTAACCAAATACTTCTTTTGTATCCTTCAGATGAGTATGTGTTAAATGAAGAAACCCACCTTCCTGAAATGGAGCTGTTTATAATTATATTCCAAGAGTGATTAACACCTTACAATTTGAATAAAAGTGGTTTATTTTCTCATTGGGTTATTGCTGAACTTTTGTTTAATTTTGTTAATTGTTGGGTTTTGGTTTTTTTGGGTTTTTTTTTTTTTTTGAAACAGGCAACTTTTCTTTGCCTGCAAAAAACCAAAAGTGTGCTCAGAGCTTGAATAACAGCTCTAGTCATCCTTTACTCTAAGACTGGGATATGGGAACTGGTGGGGTTATAATACACATCTACAGAATAATGGAGGGGGTGAAATGGGGTGTGACCATTCACTATTTCTCATATTAGAGGTTATGTGTTCCTAATGAAATAATCAAGCAGCAAGTTTAAAGCAATCAGAAAGAAAAGCTTTTTTAAATAGTGTGTAATTAAACTTTGGAGCCCTTTACTGGATGATGCTGTGCAGATCAAAATGAGTATGGGCTTCAGCTTCCTGAAGAACAGATTGACCAAGTCAAGAAGACCTGAAATACCAGGTCTGAGGGAAAGTCCATGAGGAAGCAGGCTTCCATTTGCCTCATTTCTTTCATTGTTTCTGCTGTGAGAGTTTAGACAGAGCCACAGAAGGGCTGGGTACCTTGGCTCCAGGACACCCTTTCTGTGATTAGAATACACAAATGTGAAATATTGTAAATTCCAGCAGAGAACTTTGAATTTAGCTTCCCCAAAGCAAACCAGTTCCAGGGGTGTTTAGATACTGAAGCTCAGAATCCCTCTCATAGCAAATGACAGGGAATCACATTCCATCTGAAACAATGTGAGTTCATCATCCAACAGCTGTGGCTGGAGAGGAACAAGCAGGACTTCTCTGAATTTACATATCAACTCCTCTTCTGGTCCCAAAGGTTGTACCCAATGGGTCACATCTCTCTAGTCCTGCATTGCTCTGGTACCACATCTCTTGATGTTGCGTGTGATACCAAAATGGGCATTTGTTTCAAATTCTCCAAGGTGGTAAGTGCCAGCCTAATGTTTCTGCTCAAACTAGTGCTGAAATATCATTTCACTTGTCCAGCACTGTACAAATCCGGGGCCTTGGTTGTTTGCTTTTGGACTAAGTCCTGAATGTGCACACATCCCGGTGCACCTCCATAGCAGATGTGATCTTTCCCTTTCTCTCCACTTGTGGAAGCGTGAAAGAAAACCAGGGAATCTGAAAAACTCGCCATCAGATGTATCAAAGAATTAATAAATACCTTTTTTCTTGCTTAATTTGTAGCCAGTCCTGAATGGAAGTTCAGCTTTTCTGTTCAGTCACTCAGCTGCTGGGGGTTGCTATGCACTGCTATGGCTGATGGGGGACACTGCTGTGCATTTTATCATAGAAACACACACCTTGCCCAGCTCCATCGTGTCGCTGTTGTGCCAGAACCACAGGTATGAGACTGCTCCATCCTGATGAGCATCTTTGACAGTGGTCAGTACTTAATAATTCACAGAGGGCTGCTAGGAGCCCCAGTCCTTAGGTTTGACCTATTGGTCATACACAAAAAATGTTCAGCACTGGTGGGTTTTTTAGTGTTTATTTAATTAAAAATTATTCCCTATAGCTCTGTCCCATCTCATTGTACAAACAAACCTAACACTGGTCTCAGGCTCTCTGGACACTGGTCTGGGTGATGTTTGACAGTAGTAAAACTGAGTGCGTCAAATCCATTAGGCACTGTGTAAAATAAGTGGTTTCTGTGCATAAGTGATTGTGATTGCAGATCTGAATGATGAAAAATGGGGTGAGTAACAACCTGGATCACTTATCACTTCTCCTGTCTTTATTTTATCATTCCTTATGCATTTGCTCTGAGTAAAGCCAAAGCTTTCTCCTTTCCACAGCAATGTCTCACTGCTGCTGGTCATTTTTTCGGTCATTCAGTATCTGAAAATTCACTTCTACCCAGATAATTGCTCTCTCTGATGGGGATTTGTACTGCTGTCTCTCCCTGCTTGCCACGTAAAAACAGAGCTCTTGATGGACTCCACGAAGCTCCTGGCACCTCTTCCTTCAGCAATGGAGTGGGGGGAAGCTTTGTCAAGGAGGGTTTAGTTTGGGTTTTCTTTTTTATCTGAATACCTGACATAACACTCCACACGTCCTGCTTGACATGCTGCAATCAGTCCAGTCTGCGCCAGGCAAGACTTTAGACATTTCAGGTGTCATCCATCCTTCATATTTCGTGCATGCCTTTCTTTTCATGAGCCTAGCAGATGCCTTTAATTGCCAGCCTTCACTTCTTGGCTTTCCAAGGAGCAGCAGAGGAACTATGGAGTCCCTCTGGCGAAGGATGAAACGAAGGGGCCCAGCAGTGTTATGACATTTTCTTGCACTGAATTGGCTTTGGGAAGAATGGCTTCTTTCCTCCCGTTAGATAAGCACAGAAATCTTAAGCAGATGCTTGCAAAACATCAAACAAATATATACTTAAAAAAAAAATAAATATAGGCTATACCCACATGCCCCATAATCTGGCCAATATTCATCCACCGCTGACAGGATCTAGCCTTTCTCTGCAGGAGCCTGGAGGAAAAGGAAAACCCGCAGTCTGGTCACTCCTCAGCAGGACTGGAACTGGCTCCTCCACCATCCCAGAGCCCAGCATGGCCATGCCAGTGGCTGGTGGCCAATTTCCAACCCGCCCTGTTGTTCAGCAGCCAGAGGGAAACGCAACCCTTTTCTCTTGGGTGTTGTGTGTACACCCCAGGGACGTTAATCTGTTTGAGTTTCCCCTAAATCAGCATTGCAGAATGCAAAGGGGAATTTAATGCCATAGGGAAGAAGGTGCAGCAGTTTGAAGAGTCTAAACTGCCAAAAACAAGAAGAAAGGGTGTTTTCTTTAGTGCATATGTAAGCCTTGTAACCCTTATGCTCCTGAATTTTACAGCAGATATAATAGAGGGGATTTATTCTGGATCCCTTGCACTGAAAGCCACAGATTTTGGGAAAAGCTGGATGGAAGTACATTCATTGGGAAGTGTGATAAAGAATTTATTGCAAGGAGTCCCCCTTCCCTCAACCCTTTGTTAAAACAAAATTAAAGAACATTATTGGTGTCAAGGGAAGGACTTTGAAGAACCTGCTGGAGTTCAGGTTGCCTGTGTAACCCTCATCCAAGTCCTGGTGTGGTTGTGGTACCAGCTTTCATCAGCTCATGCACCACATCCTGCGCAGCTCCTGCCCCATTGGTGCTCTGAATGGGTGATGCAATTTGTTTTCTTGGCACGGAGTGGTGCTGGGCCTTCTTTATTCCTTATTGCTCAGACTGTTAGGAAACTCTTTAAACCAGTCACAGTATCACGTGCTTTCTGCAGTAGTGTTGTTTGTGACGGCTTCAAAAGCATTCATCAGATCAGTTCTTGTGTCCCCAAGAGGCACAGGACAATGTTTCACAGCGTGGGAACCAAGACTGAAAACTTCAGAGATGAGTTTTCACTTCAGATGTTCAGTTTCACCTACTAAAGATGTGATTTTTGCACTGTGCTGTTATTTCAGGGGACTGTTGTACCAATAAACTCAATGTACTGGGATTACTCCCAACCTCTGGGACAAACTGGCACCAACTGGCTCCTCTCCATACTGGCTTACCCTCCTCAACTGAATAGCTGCCTGCAAATGGCTTGTTAGAAACACCCCCTGGACAAATGAGCTTCCAGCTGATTTCCAAGGTTAGTTTGGGAGGGTACTATATGGTCTGAGCCAAGATACACATGCATATGAATATGTTTATATATAAAAATGTATAAATTTATATAGGTATATCCACTAAGTAGTAAAGTCAGGTATTTGGGTTACGATTCCAAGTGCAGCTGTGAGTGCTCAGAAGCTCCTGCCCCTCAGCTGTTGCTTCAGGTCCCAGTACCCACATGAAGCTTGCATATAAAAAGTAGCAAATTTGGGGCAGGTGAGCAGTATATGATCTTTCTTAACTTTGCAGTGACTTTGCAGTTGTAGTGATGTTTTACTGTAGCTTTGCTTCATATAATGTTTTGTACACAGATACACACCTACCTATACATGCACATGCACACATATACAGTGACATCCTTTCCTCTGAGCAGCATTTTAATTCTGGTTTTCCCTTATCATCCTTAATGATGGCAGAAAATCAGTGCAGCTGGGATTTGAGCAGCCACAGGACCAGCTGGCTTTGGCACCACATGTCTGCTGAATTCCAGGTCCTCAGAAGGTTATTTATCACACCCCAGCCAGAGCTGTGCTGCCTGCCTGCCTGCCTGCCCTGCTGGGAATATTCCCCATCCCTTGCCACTGGCATGATTCCCCAGGGAGAGCCCCACAGATGTTGCAGCCAGTTGGATGCCTTGCTCTGCAACCAGTGCTCATATTTATGGTGTAGAAGGTAAAATCTTTATTCATAAAGCAGCAGCTTTAGCTTTTCATTGTCAGCATGGATGTTGAACTAATCAGAAAAGGGAGCAGGGGAAGGGTGGGGACAGGAAAAGAGGAGTTTGTGGGAACATAACAATGTTAGAGAAAAAATCTCTGCTTGCTGTCAGTTAAGTCTCTCCATTAGTTACCTCTACTATTATGGATTCATTTTAAGATCCAGACTTCAATATACATAACTTTAAATCACTAACATCCTTCATGGCTCTGTGATTTGCTGGTTCCATATGTAGCCTCTTGGCCCATTCTGTTGGCACAGGTTCAACTCTTGTTCTTCCTTTGGGTTACGATTTTCTCGCTTTGATGGGGGAGTTGGGAGGGGAAGAAGAGGGAGAGAGCAAAAAAGGGATGGTGAGACAGAAGGCAAGTGATGGTGGAGAGGCAAGGGATGGGAGGAAAGGAGAGGAGCAAAAGGAAAAGTAAAAATAATACAAAAATAGAGAAACAGCTTAAAATAAATCAGAAGTAGTAAAGCAGACCACTCTGAGAGCAGAAAGAGAAGAACTATGAGAGGTGTTGTCACGAGCAGCTATCCCCACCCTGCTGCTTATGGCAGTGCTGGGATGCTGTGGAGTGGGAGGAGAGGGTTGATGCAGCCTTTCCTGAGCTCCTGGAGTGTCAATGCCAGCTGCCCCTCATCCCAGTGCCAGGCTGCCCCTTGTCCCCTCATGAGCAGGCTCAGTCTCCACCTAAACTTTATAATTAAAGCTCGCTGAGATTTTGCTTAGGGCCTGGGCTGACAGCTGTATTGAATTTTGGTTTATTGTGTGATTTATCAGGGCCGTCGAAGGGCGTTTGGATGATTTAGTGCTGCAAAAATATCTTGGAATGCAACGCACAGCAATATCTGCATTATTAATAACAATAATAATAAAGATAAATGTCCCTCCTCAGAGCTTTCGATGGCTGTGCCACTCAATTTAACATTTTAACAGTGGCATGTGGCCTCTCCATGGCACCTGGTAGCGTCTGATGGATTTGAGCAGGCAAAGAAAAGGTTATTTGTCAAACACTCAGCCTCAACTGTACAGTATTTTGAAAGCTCCAGGTCAGAGCAGCCTGAGCTGCATTCCTGTCCCTGACATCCAGCGAGACTGAACTTTGTCATGTTATTAAGCTGTCAGCAGTGCTGGGGCGTTATTTGGATTTCTGGTGGGAACTCCTTGCACATGCTTGGGGTGCTCTAGTGGGATTATATCAACACCATTGTAAAACACACACAAATGAGCTGTGCTGTAATTACCACATGAAGACCCCACTTGGCTGGGTTAATCAGCAGAGAATGGAAATACCAGATAAACACAAATGACCCACCAGGATGTTTATTCCAGTGGCAACAATGCCATTGTTTCCTAGGTGACCAGCCTGATTCTGGGGCTCCTCTGGCAGCCATACCACTGGCTGCTCATCTTTGCCGTGGAGAAGCAACATGGAGCTCTGCTCCATTCTCTCCACCAGCACCTGACAGACCAGTAGGACTAGTACTGGGAAGAGTAGAGGGATCACAGTATTTATAGGTATTATAAATATCTGTGATACTTGTTGATTAAAATACAGGTTTTCTCTACGCCCTGGCACCAGCTCCACCCAAAAATCTGCTTTGCATGAGAGTCCTGTGCCCACCAGGTAGAACAGAGGCTGCTTTCTCTCCACCCCTCCCCATGATGCTCTCTGAAGTGGAAGGGGCAATTATGGCTTTATCAGTTCCAGCTGCCTGTCAGGAAAGGGAAGGCTTGGGAAAAGCAGCTGTCTGGGGTGGCTTGTTATGTTGGTCTCCATTCAACAAATCACACTTTAATGTACTTTTACGATTTGCTTTTTTTGGGAGAGACACAATCTGAATTAAATTGACTGCATTTCCCAGTGCCACAAGTCACAGTGGCCAGGTGGGACCTCTGTGCCACCAACCACCCTGGGCAGTGCAGAGGGCAGAGATCCTCCTTCACAAACCCTCCCTTCTCTGCCCAGTGCATTGCTGTTTTTTTACCTACAGAGCCCCTGGGGTCTGTGGCCAACACCATGGATGTTGGTTTGCTAGAGCAAATACTGAGCTGCTGGAAAATGTCCTTGTCCCAAGTATTTGCTACAACTTCCACAAATCTCCCCATGGGTAAGGGGTTGCCTGAGCACTCCTTAATTCAGTGATGGGGTTTATCCAGAGTAGTTTGGATGAGCAGTGAGAACCTGCCTGGCTCTCTCAGGAGGTTACGGCAGAGCATTTGGTTAATCCCTTCCTCTGAAAAAACTACTGGGAAGCATAAGGAATGGTGACAAATCATCAATAGGTAATGTCAGCAAGCTTTGAAAGAGGTTTTCCACACAGCCCGACATCCTGTCATAGTAATAGCAATAAAATAATGAAAATATATGACACTATATACAAATAATATAGTAAGTTCTTGAAGGCATTGCACCACTCCCATGAATTTACAATCCAAATGAAATGAAGATTTCATACTGGAGCCTCCATTTGCAGAGAGAGGATTGTCCAGAGATGTTCATTTATCAAATGGTCAGGTTAATTGTTCATGTCCCAGACACAGTATGAAGAACAGGACCATCAGTCCTGTCCCCTTCCTGGCTCACAGGAGGATTTTCTCCACAGAAAGGAAGAGGAAAGGAACAAGTGGTGGCTGTGGCAAGGCAAACCCAGGGGCACTGGGTTAGGGAGACGTAGTCAGAGCCAAAGAGAATGATATTTTCTTAGGGCCTTTTCAGCATCTGCTGATTCTACAGGAAAAAATAGCCAGACCATGATCTGAAAACCTCCTCTCTGAGTCCCCAACTGCTCCATTATTTCTGGGAACATTGTAGGGACGCCAGACACTGAATAAACATGAAAAACTCACTACCATTTCTTCCTTCCTGCTGTTGCCACATCTCCCTGTGCCATGTTCCCTTTTAGCACTTGACCTCCCATCTCATGCAGAGGGTTGAGGTCCACCATGCATTGGGACTAAATAATACAATTATTAAATAATACTGACCAAGAAGCCCTTATCCCTTCAGTGCCACCACCACTGCAGCAGCCTGTGGTGGTTTAGCCCCAGCCAGGCACTGAGCACCCTGCAGGCGTTTGCTCAATCCCCCAGTGGGGTGGGAGAGAGAATTAGAAGGGTAAAAGTGAGAAAACTTGTGGGTTAAGAAAAGGACAGTTTAATTGATATAGCAAAACCCATGCACACAAGCAAAACAAACCAAAGAATTCATGGACCACTGCCCATGGGCAGGCTGGTGTTCAGCCATACCGGGAAAGCAGGCCTCCATCATATGTAACAGTGACTTGGGAAGAAAAATGCCATCGTTCCAAACATCCTCCCTTCCTTCTTTCTTCTGAAACAGGATGCCTTATGATCTGGGGTATCCCTTGGGTCAGTTGGGGTCAACTGTTCCAGCTGTGTCCCCTCAGAATTCCTTGTGCACCCCCAGTCTCCTCACTGGTGGGATGGGGTGAGGAGCGGAAAAGGCCTTGGCCTGCCCAGCAATAACAAAAACAACCTGGTGTTTTCAGCACTGTTTCCAGCACAAACCCAAAACACAGCCCCATCCTAGCAACTGTGAAGAAAATTAACTCTATCCCAGCCCAAATCAACACACAGCAAAAGGGATGGACATCACAGGTCTGCTCCTCTCCTGCTTTTATCCACTCTGTAACAAGGCCAGGGAAATCCTGATGTCTTCCTTGAGTGTGGTTCATCATCTGCAGAGACCTAGTCAGGAGCCTCTTGCTGCACAGGTGCCTTGAGCTCCCAGGGGAACAGCTAAATGCTATCATCAATTTCCAAAAATTTGAATGCACAAGTCTTAGATCTTCTGTGTGTGGCTCTCAGTTAAAGGATCTTCTGAGCAATGTGTATCCCAGATGAAAAATATTTTTCAGCCCAAAGGAAATTCTCACTAAAAAATGTAATCCTGTCAAAATTTTCCAAATAAAATTTCTGGTTTGGACACACAAGCAAAACCCCACCAAAACAGTTAATCTTCATTTACTAACCAGGATGCCAAAGTTAAATATCTCATTGAAATTCAGCATTTGGAAATTAAATTACACTTTTAAGTGAAATAGCATCTCAAAAGGAGTTGTTTCTTCCAGGGCACCAAAATGGGCTTTGTTTGGTTGATAGCCATTGTCACTTGCTTCCTTTACTCATTTGCTCTTCTCTGGCATGGGGGGCTGGGTGAACATCTTCATTTGTGTCTCAGCAATAATGTGTCCAGCATGACCAGGAAAGTGACTGCCCTCTGTGCTGGGCTGTGGTGAGATCACACCTCAAATCCTGGTTCAGTTTTGGGCAACTCATAACAAGAAAGACATTGAGGGGCTGGATCATGTCCGGAGAAGGGAATGGAGCTGGGGAAGGGTCTGGAGCACAAGTCTGAGGAGGAGCAGCTGAGGGAGCTGGGAAAGGGGTTCAGCCTGGAGAAAAGGAGGCTCAGGGAGAACCTTCTTCCTCTCTATAGCCATGTGAAAAGAGATTGTGTAGAGGTGGGTGTTGGTCTCTTTGCCCAAATAACAGGCAAGAAGATAAGGGGAAATGGAAAGTTGTTTCAGGAGAAGTTTAGATTGGATGTTAGGAAAATTTCCTTCACAGAAAGAGTTGTGAAACATTGGAATAGGCTGCCCAGGGCAGTAGGGAAATAACCATTCCTGGAGGTATTTAAAAGTTGTATAGATGTGGCAACTGGGGACGTGGTTTAGTGGTGGCCTTGGCAGTGTTGGGTTAATGGTTGGACTCAATGACCTGAGAGAGCTTTTCCAACACAAACACTTATTCTATGACTTTGTGGTAAATGATCACTGTTTTGGTCTCAGAGGAGTGGGCACAGGTAGCCCACAGCTTTGTTTTGCAGGTGATCAAAGCTGCCCAGATGCAGCTTGGATCACATCCTTTGTTTCTTTGACTCCCACCTGAAAAAATGTGTGAGCACATACCTATCCTTAAATCCGTGATTGAAATCAAGGGGTTACATGGTCTGTTGAGCTGGGATAGAGTTTAACATGGGCTTGAAGAGGTGCTCATTTGGTTAACTGAATAGGAGCATTTCCACAGAATTTAAAGAGTGAAGTTCATATAAATGAAGAACAAAACAAGATTGCGTAAAAGGTCTGTGTCACTGGACAGGAGTGACACAGCAAGAGAAGCACCTTCAGGTAACTTCTTCCTCTGAACAGCACTGACCAGCACCTTCAAAAGTAGTTTCTTTAAAGTGCCCACAACTGGGTGCTAAAAATTAGTGAAAAATAAATCATTTGGAATATTTGAAACACAAAGATATGTAGACAACAGAATTTTGAATAATGAGGAGTCATGTGACGATGAATTGTAGCCCATGTTTTCCTTGTGGTTTTATGAAATGTTTTAAGCAGGAAAATAAGAAAGTAAACACCTCTGCTCCCAATATGCTTGAGAGTTGCATGTTTCATATCCTGCAGTACCAAGATTTCTTGTTTGGTACTTGCTTTCTCTTTGCCATCAGTCAAGATCTTCTGCAGCTTCAGAAGGAAAGATGTCTCATATTGTTTTCCTTATAGCTGCAAAACCAAAGGATTTCAGGGAAAATGTGGAGGTCTCCTGTAAAGAGGGTTAAAAGTGTTCCCCCACAGAAGAGAAAGTATTGTGACATTTGAAAGATTATTCTTCCTGGGGCTCAAGGTTTTTACCAGTGTTCTGCATCTGTAGCCTTTCCCAAAATACTCTGTCGTCAAATGATTCAATGTCATCATCAAAGAATTTTTGGCTACTGACTGTCCTTTAATAATGGTTGAGAAGTTTAATGAAAGGTCTGCATAGATTTCTTCCTAAATTGGATGAAATCCTGTCTTTTTTTTCTTTTTTTCTTTTTTCTTTTTCTTTTTGGTAATATTTCTGCTCAGAGAAAATTATAGCCTCTGGTGCCAGTGATGTGCTCTGTATGTTTTGTTTATTACAGTGGTTTTAACTGGAACCATGGGTGAGGGAGTATCATTATAAAATTCTTGATACCCCTCATATATTTGTGCAAACATATTTGTGGGCACCAAAGGCAGTGGTGGAGATGCCAGTTTCAAAGCATTCTCTCCTTGTTTTAAAAATGTGGTGCATGCCCACATGCTCTCTAGGCAGGGAGAAACCCAGGTCCTGGTTCAGGCCGGACGTCTGACCCGCGTGTCCAGCCCCACCTGGCTGAAGCTGGGTGTCTGCAGCTGCCTCTCCAGCTGAGCCGTGGCTTGGTGGTGGTACCCAGTGGTCAACCCCTTCCTGGTGTTTGCCATCAGGAGCATCCTGAGGAGCTGTGTGGCTTCTCACAGAAGGGCAGCCTGGAGTGGTACAAACCAGGAGCTGCTGCATTTTGTAGTAAAAACCTCTTTGCTGTGTAGGTTACACACATGCAGTGGTTGAGAGAAACAGGTGGCTACCCAGCTTTGTGAATAGCAAGTGTTGAGTCTCTGAGAGCTGCAAATTCATGCCATGTCTGTGGTATCAGTGAAGATGAGCTCTGAAAATAAGACCTGCTGGTCCTTTCTTTGCAGTTCTCTGCTAGTCCATTGCAATTCTCTGTATTTCTTTATTTACTACTTTCTAGCACTGAATTGCTTCTGACTCCTTGTAGGACTGAAGGAGGTGACAGCTGTGGAGGAAGTAATCAAGAAACTGTTTGATTTGCAAGGGCCTGGGTATTCTAAAGATCCAGGAGTTGAATTTTATTGCCATTTGGTGTCTACAGCCTGGGACAGATTTTCCAATTAATTCAGCCAGCAGCATTGGATGTTTTCCACCAGGACAGTGGTATCCCACTCTGCAAAAAACTTAAATCAGAAAGATGTTAAACTGTTCTAAACTTTGCACCTGTGAATCACCAGTCTGCTAATTTATTTATATTACTTTGTTATCAAGCATGGAACAGCCTGGCTAGGGAAGCGGTAGGGTCACCAGACCTGTAGGGGTTTAAAAGACAAGTTGTGGCAGTGCTGGGTTAATGGGTAGATTTAAAGATCTTAGAGGTCTTTTCCAACCTGAATGATTCTATGATTCTATGAATCTTGAGAATCACTTAGTTAAGGGAGATGTGGAGTGGGAAGGGAACGGAGATTTTTATTTATCTTTCGGACCTACCATATCAGTAAGGGCTGTGTGTGGCCTCTGCAGAGCCCAGTGCTCAAGATGAAGGTTCACACCAAAACCCTGGGGTGGGCTTGTCCTTCATCTAGCATTGGCTACCTCAGACTAAGATGTATCTGCCATCAGTAATGTGAGATGAGCTCCCCCACAAAGCTGTTTGCCTGTCTTGCTAGGCAAGAAAGGCTTTCTTTCTTTCTTGCTTTCTTTCTCCCTAGGATGGGAGGAACACTCTTCCTTTCCAGAGGACCATCTCAGACTACACATTTAGCTTTATGATGGATGAAGTCAAGTGAGAATTGTCTCATTTGCATGCAAATGGGGGTAGGGGTGACCTGACGTACAGGGCTTGCCCGCTTTGCTGGGCTGGGCAGTCAGCAGCTCTTACAGCCAACCCCCAGCAATATCTGTGCTTCCAATGACAGAAACACCCCTCTGAAAGGCACAAATTCTGCTCCAGCCCCCCAAAAGCTCCTCTCATTGCAGCGCCATAGGCCAGTGATTAGGAGATAACTGAGAACACATTTGTCCCTCCAGTGGCAGAGGCAGCTGCCAGCAAAATGTGAAGAGCAGGAAGCAAACCAGGCAAGAGCTGTAGACATCCCCCACTGGAGCCTGGAGAAAACCTCTTATTGATATCTCTGCAAATCAGGGCTGAGCCAGATGAAAGCTGTGAAGAGAGAGCTCTGTGTTCTCTGAGGTTGTGTTGGTATACAACCAAGAAGGGAAATACTCTGTAGTCTACAAGAGCCTCCTGGGCAGCATCAAGACAAATTTTTCTTTCACCAGCACAACTGGAATGAATATGGACTATCTCTAGTGCAAAAAAAGAAATCAATTCACTCTGTACATTTTTCCTTTTCTCTCCTTCCCACACACCCTGAATGTGCATTGAAGTGAGTCCTGAGCTCTGTACTCAAGAAAGGACAACTTGGGGTGCACATGCTGGAAGTATTTGGGAAATGTTTATATGGCAGGGTTGTCTGATACAAAGAGGAGATGGAGAGATGGAACAAAACTCTAATGAAGGGCAAGAAATCAATAAGTTTGGTCACTCAATGCTGGGATAAACATAGAACAAATTAGTGAGTAAATATCTTGTTGACTCGAGGCACCCTGATAGGAGGGGTTCTGGAAGCAAAGTGTGGATGGAGACCACAGTGTCTTGGGAAGCAGTAGTGAGCTTGGTTGATCCATATTTTCACATTGCTGATGTTATTGGGTTTTTGTGGTGGTTTTATTTGTTTGTTTGAGGTGGGTGTTTTTTGTTTTTGTTTTTGTTTTTAATGTGATACACAGTGTCTTCACCTATTTTGACAGATTAAACGGTGCCAAGGAGCATTTCATGTGAGTTCCCTTTATTTTCTCTGCTGTTGAATTACCTGGATTTTCCCCAACATGCTTCTGGCCTGATCCCAGCAGGGCCCAGTTGTGAGCTGGGAGCTAACAGAGAGCTCAGACTGTTCCCAGTAGTTGCTCAGATGCAGCTTCCTGCTTTTGGGGACAATTTAGCAGTGTGGACATGAACATCCAGGGAAGCATTGTGCCTATGTTTATGTACTACTATAGGTGCCATTAGTGTGTTTGTGTTCAAAATAAAGTAAAATATTTAGCCATATATCCATCACAAGCAACTATTGGCAGATTTTTGTAAGTAGTGGGGTGGGAATCCATGGGACAGCTACCCACCAGTGTCCTGAATCCTGCACCTTCCCTTGGGTGGCCCCACTGCATATCCAATGTCTGTGTGAGTTGTGCTACTGATGTAAAAAGGCAGGAAATGGCAAATTTCCACTCTTTTTTGTTTGGATATATCTTTTGTTACTTTAATGAGCTGAATTAGCTGAGCAAAAAGTCAGCAAAGAAGGCCTGGTACAAGAGCTTCAAGGGTGAGGGTCAAGGAGAGAGGGCAAGAAGGATTTCCAAGGCTCTCAGTGGGCCATCAGTATCCCGTTGGTGCTGGTGAGATCCCACACACAGGCTTACACACCTTCCTCACCATGGAACTCACCATCTGAGAGGTTTCTTTTGTTGTGTTTTGGCTCTTTTGCCTCTTACTACTTACACAATATTTCCATCCCCCTTCTGTCCTCTGTTGTGTATTTGCTCGTGTTTTCACAGGGAACACGTGTATTCCATGAGTGTTCAGTCTTGCACATGTGTTGCTCATGCCAAGTATGAGCCATTCTGTGGCAGGAACAGTCATTTATGGGTCATGGAGTAGTCAAAAGATATTAATGGTAAATCCTGGCATTTGGCAGTGAGTGCTCAAAATCTTTGGATGCTGGGAGCATATAATTCATAGCAACAGCCTCAAACTCAAAACCATGAGGAAACCAAGTTTTCATAAAATAAAAGAAGACTAATTCTGAGGCTGCATCCTATGTGTTTTAAGGTATTTTCTGTTCCAAAAGTCCAATTACATAAAAAAACAAAGGTAGGAAAAATGCTTATTGTCTGCTGTCACGTAGCCATTTCTTATCACAATGAAGATAGGGAAAGATAAGCACTTTCCATGACCAATTTGATGAAAAAATACTGGAAAGGGAAAACCAAAAGAAGTCAACCCAATACATCGGCTTTATTCAACACAAAAAACTAGGAATGAACAAAACCAGGGAAAATATTAGAAACTTACAAAAGCCTGTAAAAAGATGGTTTAAAATCAAAGGGAAAAGAAAAAAATTTCTTAATTCCCTTTCAAACAACACCCAGTCCACTGTTTTGCAGTGTTTTAGTCCATTACCGCATTCTTGAAAATTCAAATTAGATTTACATGCACATTTACTAATGTTGAATATAATTTCTGTTTTAGAATTTGCTAAATAAACAGAGCTGGTTAATTTTACTGTACTGCCTTGTGTTGATAATACTTCAGGATATATTAATGCTTAAGAATAAGGGATCTGAGGCTCAGAGAAACATTAATAAAACAAGTACTTAAATACAGAATATCTAGAATATATCTCCAGCTTGTTCACTGAAATATCCATGGGACAATAACACCTACTTAATTTACATGTTTAAGGAAATATCTTGTAAA